>JAMPIV010017285.1:0-104303 GCA_024509875.1 Oreohelix idahoensis
CTTCTTACGAGTATGTCATCGCGCTGAGACAAAAGATTATCGAAGCATGCAAATTGGCAACGTCCTCTTCTGAATTTGCTAAGCAGAAGGCAAGACAATTTGCTAATAAGAAGAGAACTTTACGACAACTTTGTCCTGGTGACATAGCATTTGTTTTGCTACCTTGTCGTGAAAATAGACTCCTTATTAGTTGGAAAGGTCCGTACGATATAATATCGAAAATTTCAGATGTTGACTACATCGTCGATATCAACGGGAAGCATAAAACCTTCCACATCAATATGCTTACGGAGTTCCATGAACGTCCTGACTATCTACAGCCTATTTTCCAGGCAACGGACGATTCTCATGTCAAACATGGTCATTACTCATCACTGTCTGTAATACAGGATGAGGAAACAAGTTTTTCGGATGTTAATCTTCCGCTTCCAATGATCCCACTTCATTCTAGTGAATCATGGAAAGACGTTACTGTTTCTCCTGATTTGTCTCTAGGAGAACGGCGACAAGTTTCGTCTATGTTACAAACATTTCAGGATGTCCTCACTGACATCCCTGGACAAACTCATGTCATTGAGCATGACATTGTTCTAACTGAACATACTCCAATTAGGGTTAGACCTTATCCTATCCCTATACATTTCCAAACACAGGTTGAAAAGGAGTTGGAGTTGGATGAAATGATAGATTTACAAATAATCGAACCATCCACTTCTGCATATTCTTCGCCGATGGTTATTGTTCGAAAAAAAGACAATAACATACGTCTTTGCGTTGACTATCGCAAATTGAATCAAGTTACGAAGTTCGATGCTGAACCTATGCCTTTACTAGAAGAGTTACTTACTCGTCTTTCTAAATCGCATTTTTTCACTAAACTTGATTTGTCTAAAGGATATTGGCAAGTTCCATTATCCGAACGCGCCAAACCTCTTACCGCTTTCTCTACTCCCAGAGGCCTTTTCCAATGGAATTTTATGCCTTTCGGCCTTATGAACGCACCAGCTACATTTGTACGCATGATGCGTCGAATCCTATCGTATCGGTCAGATGTCATTGCTTATCTAGACGACATCTGTCTTTTCAGCGATACTTGGGAAGATCACTATTCAGGGTTAGTTGAATTATTATCAACTCTGCGTGAGTATAACCTGACAGCAAAACCATCTAAAGCTTGTATTGGCTTTAGCGAAATTGCTTTCTTAGGCCATCGAGTAGGTCACGGTTTCTTGAAGACAGAAGACCATAATATCACTAAGATACTTAACATCTCTATCCCTAGGACTAAAAAGCAAGTGCGAAGTCTTTTAGGTCTCATACAATTTTATGGACGTTTCATTCCGAATCTGTCCTCTATCATGGCACCTCTCTCTACACTATTAAAGAAAGGGTCGCCTAACATGGTTCACTGGTCTCATGAATGCCAATCTTCACTAGAGAAGATCAAAACTATGTTTTCATCACCACCTATTTTAGTGTTACCTACAACAGATAAGACATTTGTTCTTCGTAGTGACGCTTCATCCACTGGGATTGGAGCGGCACTAATGCAAGAGTACTCTGGAACTCTGCATCCTGTAATGTATATATCCAGAAAACTTAATGCTGCAGAAAGGAATTACTCGGTTTTAGACCGTGAATTATTGGCAATGGTTTGGTCAATTCTCAAACTCCAAAGATTCCTTCTGGGCGCGCATTTCGTAGTGGAAACTGACCAAAAAGCTCTTACGGCTATCCAAAGTAAGAACTTGAAGAGCTCGAGATCAACTCGATACGCAATCGCTCTTCAACCTTTTCATTTTTCGGTACGAGCTATCCGTGGTTCAGAAAATGTGATGGCGGACATTCTGTCCAGATGCCCACATGATGCCACTTAACTGTTAAATATTGGATCTTTTTAATATGTATAACTTTACAACAGTTATGTTTTGTTTCTTTACTAAGATACACATTTGTAATTTAATAATAGAATGATGGTATCTCTACTTAGCGGTTTATTGATGTTTATTCACCGCTGTTCTTTGATGATTGTTTCTTCATAAATCATAAATTTAAGATTATAGTGTGAATTTTTGGTATGCATTGTATAATTACCAGAATTGTATTATACGTACATCACACCTTCCTGGAAACATTTATTCGTAGAGAAACAATTTCTCTCAGATTTTGAGATATATTCTCACCGGTCATATTAGGAATTATAGTTATTCCTGATATTTGCATCTGCGCAGTATTCTTGCGTTTTGAGCCTATTGTATGGTGCTCCTAGATGTATTTAAAAAAAAAAATTTTTTTTTTTCCCGGGAGGTGTGGTAAGACTGTAAAGGGCAATTTTTACTATCTTGCAATATAATACATTTATATACTTATTATGTTCGCAAATATTTTGGTAAACAAAGTATTTCCTTTTTAAGTGCTTAAGGAGAAGTCATTTTTGAGTTACTTCCCTTGAAGGCAGTTCCGTCATCTTCGATCGGACTCCGCGGACGAATTTAGGCCTACTGCGATTTATTCTTTGGCTGGGTAGGAATAGATTATTCTTGCTTCAGTATATCTATGGCCTGAATTTATACGTAGTGTTTGTATGAGTAGGACGAGTCTGTCTTATATATGGATATCTTTACATTTCTAAGTCGAACTATGTTGGTTGTCGCTAGAAAAGGTCAAAGGCTATGCAGCGGAAGTATCGCTAGCAAGGGGTGTGATTCATGGCTGTCATCCTGTCTGGATGTAGAATTTTGATGTAGCCGGCCTATCGCCGAAAAAGTGATCTATAAGTAGATGGGGAAAAGTGATAGTCATTTAGACATGTTGTATGTACTTTACCCCAGTGTTTATTCTCTTTTGCCAAGGAATGGCAAAGTTATATTTCGCATAGAAAGGTAAAACCACAATTTATTATGAACTTGGGCTTCGCCATCGTTGTCGATAAACAGATGCACAGTGGTACTTTTGAAAAGAATATTTATTCAAAGGAAGATGACATTCCTATGTATCAGCACTAGATTATATGATATTATTCAATTACCTCTATGACAGAAGTTATGAAGAAATGAGGACATTTAACGAATGACCAATTTTGGTCTGGATCCTATAGTGAGTGAAACTCACGAGAGAAGAACAGCCATGTTGAAATTCATATACTTTGTATTTATCGAGTGAGAAAAAGGGATGCCTGTACTATCGCTCGATGAACCAAGAGATCACTGCTACATGTGAGAACCCATGTCTGGGATTCCTATATCTTTATGGAAAAATATATATATTGAACTTTACGTGAAGGGATATTCGCTAGACGAGATTAGGTCTAGGAGCCTTCCTATATATTGGTTATGGTCTGACGTGCCCAGTCAGTAAAGCCAGATGATTTACATGATGGAACTCTGAATGCTTATTTACGAATGCTCCATTATGATATTTGCCAAGCATGAATGCTAACTTAAGATGATATGCCTGTGATCAACATTATGCTGTCTATGTCGACATTTGTTCCTGTAACCATACACGTACTGTCCAAGTGTGCGTCTCATTAAATGTTATAAAAAGACCACCGTAGTTCCAGTACTTCTTGAATTCGAACAGTGTGAGTATGAGTGATGTACTACCAACTTGTCAACTCTATCGAATCATTCTACCATTCGCGTTCTGACATTCATATACACACTCATTGTCTACACTCACATTCTTGTCGGAGCCTCATCACGTTCCAGGACAAGATGACCTGTATGACCAAAACTGTGCTGGGTTTAATGAGTTGACAATCGTTACACTTTACTACACCAGTCCCAACATCTACATTTATCAACTGGTGGACATTCACGTCATTTAACAAATAAAGCGTGATTCAACAACTAGTAGGGGCGACTGGAACTGACCAACCAATTGTTTGTTCAGAAGAGAGATAGGAATAGTCTGTGAGAAACAGATTATTGGGTCGTAATAAGAGACTGTCCATTGCTCTTCCCAGCGCTTGTGTAATCTACTACCTCATTCGAATCCAAATTCCTTATTCTCAACACTAGAGCCTTCAAATATTCCTCTACACTCTAAAGGGACCAATATCCATCAGCACCCTCTCAGATAAAAATTTACGACAATATATGGTTAACTCGTTCGAGATTCTGAACCTAGTTAAAATAGAGTGTGGTTGATTGTCTTTGTGAAGTAGGGTATAATCTTTAAAAGTAATTACTTCCCCTAGACCAAGCCGTTCAGTATTTGGGCCGACCACACAATAATTATGACAGGTTTTGTTTTTTTCCACCAGGAGCAGGCAGTTAGTGATTATAAAAAGATTTGTCACCCTTTGTATTCTCTGGCAGAGGGAATTGAAAATTTTTGGTTATATAATTGCTGGGACTGCGTGATTGTTTTACAATCACTAAAGGTTTTGAAGCGTTTGCGTTGAGCTAAGCTAAAGACGGATTGTTCTGATTTTTTTTAAAATTAAGTTAACTACGTCTCATCTCAAAATTGTCTTCAGGGACGGAGTTTGTTGTTAGAGAATTAACATTTTCTGGAGAAAAAAAAAAGTTTTTTTTTTCCCTTTAAAATTGTTTTAATATAAATATTTCTCTACTGTTAGTAATAGTAGATTTTTTTTTCTAGTGTAACTTACTAATTTAATTGGCATAGTTGCTTGCGTTAAAAGTCTTAAGTGACAATAAATAGCGGCGATAAGTTAACATGCAAACGAGGTCATTAAGTAAAATTGTTTCTTACTTTCGTTTTTTTCTCGTAGCGGTCTTTGAATTTTTTTCCCTTCTTGTTCTTTCGTACTATTCTCCTAGTCATACTAAATCTTATTCTTTAACAATGGCAGAGAGGATGACAGGTGAGATCCATCCTGAGGCTGGAGCTAAGCGAAAGAGGCAGGCTTAGACGCAGGAAGCGGCGAATCTGTTTATCAACACAGGAATTGGGAAATATATGATGCGCAGCAACAAAGAGCAGAAGCAGAGAGGAAGGAAGAGAAACAAAGAGCAGAAAGCTGAGGAGGAAGGAAGAAAAAGAGAGGAGAAGAGAGGGCAGAAGCTAGGAAGAAAGAAGCGGACGATCGTCAATTGGAGCAGAAGAAAATTGAGGCAACGATGGAAGCTCGCAGGGAAAGAGAGAGCGGAGAAAGACAACATGAACTGGCGCTTAAGGCTTTAGAGAGTCGGGGCGCCTTCTTACTCCGAATAACGGCGAGCCGTCCTTCGCCCAGGCTGCCCCAGTCTCAGTCAATGGACCTCTCCATGCACTCAATTCAGCCCAATTTAGCGGCGATGTCTTTTGCTTTAGAATCTTTTTCCTAGCCTTAATGAAAAAAATTGACAGCTACCTAGAAAAATTCGAAAGGCTCGCGAATCTGTATGGGTTAGAGAGTTCCCGCTGGGCACTTAAGCTCTCAACGTCACTAAAAGCTAATGCTTATGACGTGTACACGAAGCTGGAGAACCTACCAACATGATTACGACAATTGCTGAAAAAGGGCCTTGCTAGAACGGTTTGAGATGACCCGCCCGAAAAATTCCTGCAAATGTTCAGGAACAGCCCGAAAAGAGAGCACGGGAAACATTCCCACAAATTCTCTTCACGTCTCACGGGCTATTTGTGACAAAGTGCATTGAATTATCTGACCTACTTCCTCTTACATATGAGGGGACTCACTTGAACTTGTCTCTTGTGGAACAGATAAAGGCAACTTTGTCAAACGAAACCCGTAGATTTTTGGCTGAACAGGGCGCAGTCAGGCTTGAGGACATCCTCAATAAGGCCGAACGCTATACCAATGCAATGGCCGAACTTCCCAGCACTAAACGTAAACCACCCAGATGAGCCCATCTCGAAAAAAAAATCAAAAGCAGTCATCCTATTCTCCTAATTCCCCTCAAAATTATAACCAACGAGAAAATAATACCCAGAGACCTCCCCAGGAAAAATCGAAATTCTACAAACCCCGATCCCCCCCCCCCCCCACAACCAATCTGGTCAACCCACCAAGCCCACGTTGCTGCTCGGCCACCGAGGGCAAGGAAAAGGAAAGACCCCTACAACAGGAACGTCTGATCATGGCAAAGAGAGACCGGTCCTAACCGCGTGGATGTTTGCATACAGCCTCGAAAGGTAGAGTCAATGTCAGTGATTCTCAACCTGAGGGAGACCGACCCTCAACTCGAGGAACTGTAATTTTGAATGGTACCTCAACCACTTGTCTCTTTGACACTGGATTAAGTTTTAGTTTGTATTGTTGCTAGACACCTAGTCAAACCAGGTCAGGAGACAGAGGAAACCGTCAAACTTAGTGGAGTTTTCAGGAGTGATGCGCCCAGGACGCTGCCTATCGCACTGGTAGAAATACACTCTGACTTTGTCAGAGGGGTTATTAAAGCGGCCATTATGGATGATCCTATCTACCCAGTTATCCTGGGATGTAGATATGTGTTTATTGGGAGACCAAAGGAGCCGATTGTGGCAGCGGTAACCACAAGAGGGCAAGCCAAGCAAGAGAGGGAGCCTGCGCTAAATTTGTTGCCGAATGAACTGAAGGAGGCGCAACAAAAGGACCCTACTCTGGCGCCCTGCTTTAAAAAACTGCCCATGGCTAAGGACCCCAGACACAACGGAGACATCTTTTCTAAGGATGGTGTATTGTATCGTAGAACGGGCAACCCGGACACGGGGAATAACCAGCTCCTAGTACCGACGCAGTACCGAAGCCAGATCTTAGAGATGGGGACACTCTCTTCCCTTTAGCGGACATATGGGACAAAACGCCACTATTCAGCGAATAAAAACCCACTATTGGTGGCCAGGAATAAACTCTGACATTATCAGGTATGTGAAATCCTGCGCCCAGTGTCAACCGGTAGCACCCAAGCACTTGACACCCCCAATACCCATGGGGCAAATGCCAATAGTAGGGACTCCATTTGAACGGGTTGCTGTCGACATCATTGGACCCCTGGAAAGGACCAAAAGAAGGAACAGGTTCATCCTGACCTTAGTCGA
The DNA here is from genome assembly GCA_024509875.1 of Oreohelix idahoensis. Lineage (NCBI taxonomy): Eukaryota > Metazoa > Mollusca > Gastropoda > Stylommatophora > Oreohelicidae > Oreohelix > Oreohelix idahoensis. The sequence goes on from JAMPIV010017285.1 coordinate 6,994, forward strand.
CACTTGCACAATGTGGGCCGAAGCTGTACCGCTAACATGCACAGATAATTCCAAGCATGTCGCAGAAGCCCTCGTGCAAATTTTTACACGGTTGGGAGTCCCTCAACAAGTTTTGACGGACAATGGATCCCAATTCCGTAGCCTGTTAATGGAGGAGATCTTTAAGATCTTGAGGGCCAAACATATCCACACAAGTCCCTACCATCCGGCCGGAAATGGGCTCGTGGAACGTTTTTAACGGCACCCCATCACCACCATGTTACGTAAGCTGGGTCAGGAGAAACCGAAGACTGGGACCTATATATATCGGCTGCCTTATTCGCCTACCGAGAGGTACCCCAAGCGTCTACGGGTTTTGCGCCAGCTCACTTTTATTTGGCAGACCTATTAAGGGGCCACTAGAAGCCTTACTTCGGTCCCTGACAGACCAGAAGGCTGACGAGACAGTCGTCTCTGCAAGCAAGTATGTATCTGAGCTTAAGGAATGGCTAAAGCTAGGATGGGATCTAGCTACTACCAACCTTAAGAAAGCCCGCCCTAAAAGATACAACAAAGCTGCAAAAGAGAGAGAGCTCCAACCAGGGGAGAAAGTCCTATTGCTACTTCCAACCAGAAGCAATAAACTTCGCATCGGATGGCAAGGGCCCGTTTTACCGTCCTTATAAAGATCTCACGTTACTAATTACAAGATCTCCATTAAAGGAAAGGAGATGGACTTCCCCATAAATCTGCTCAAGAAATATTTGGAAAGACCAGTGCCCATCCTCCGAGCATCTCCTGGCTGTCGCCATAGCAACGGAAGACGAGGAAGATGATGATGGTTGCATGGAGTACCCATTGCAACCCACAGAATCCTTTAAAGATGTCAAGTTCGGCGACAATCTCTCACCAGAACAACAAACAGAAACCAGGGCGCTACTACAGCAGTACAGTGCAGTCTTAACGGATGTACCCTGGTCGAACAAATCTCATCGAATTTGACATGAAAATTAACAAACGAGACCCCTGTTCGAACAAGAGTATACCCCATTCCGTACGCCAAAGCTGATGCACTTTCGCGGAGAAATAGACAAGCTGCGTCAGGCAGGAATTATCAGCGAGTCTACATCTCCTTACAGTTCGAGTGTAGTGCTGTTGCAGAAGCCCAATAAGGAAGTTCGGCTGTGTATTGATTACCGGTTGCTAAACGCTGTAACGGAATTCCAGCCTGAACCGCTCTAAACTGCTTCTGAGTTGTTCACCAAGCCCAGCAAGGCAACAATTTTCTCCAAGATTGACCTCAGTAAAGGTTATTTATCAAATACCAGTCAAGGAGGAAGTTAAACCTTTGCTAGCTTTCAGCACTAGTGAAGGACATTACACATTTAATGTGATTGCCGTTCGGACTGCATAATTGCACCAGGAGTGTTTACCAGGATGATGAGAAAGCTTTTAGAACCCTTGCAAAGTCCCCACATCCATAATTTCATGGACGACATCTTAATTGCATCGGAATCCTATGAAGAACATATTGCTACAGTCGCTATGCTCCTTAGGAGACTACAGGAAACTGGTCTCACAGCCAGACCTAGCAAATGTCTCATCGCATTTGAAAAGCTGAACTACCTGGGGCACACTATTTCTCACGGCTGTATTGGCCTATTAAGAAGAACGTGGAGAAAATAGTGGCAGCAAAAAGACCCCGAACAAAGAAAGACATCAGGTCATTCTTATCACTATGTGCTTACTATCAGAAATACATCCAGAACTTCAACGGACTGACAGCACCTCTGACTGACCTCACCAAGAAAGGTTGTCCTGATAAGGTCATGTGGAATCAAAAGTGCGAACATGCATACAGCACTTTGAAAGGACAGTTGGCGGCATACCCCATCCTAAGGTTACCTGACCTTAAAGAAACCTTTCGTTTACTGAGAGTTGACGCGTCAGGTCAGGGCATCGGGTCAAACTATTGCTGCAAAAGCCGAGGACAGTGACCCGAACCTGCTATTACCCAGTTGCTTACGGCAGTCGGAAACTGAATAAAGTGCAACGCAACTACAGTGTCCGTTGAAAGAGAATGTCTCGCTCTGATTCATGGCATCAGACGCCATCATGGGTTTCTGTATGGTACTTCTTTCACAGTGCAAACAGACCATGCTCCATTAGCTTTCCTGGGTGCCAATAAAGGAATTCCAAACGCAAGGATAACTGCGTTGGGCCTTGCTAATTGAGTGTTATTATTCCTTCAAAGTGGAATATATTCCAGGAAAACAGAATGTGAGCTGACTTCTTGAGTAGAAACTGGAACCACGGAGGAAAGAGGAGAAAATCGACGATGCCAATCATCCAAAAGCTACCGATCACAGGGCAGCTTCATTGTCATACATGAAACATGAAAACGAGTTTCCATGTCTCAAAAGTGGGGACGATTGTGACGTACGTCTAAGTATGACAAATGAAATTTCCCTGACTAGATGGATGACGACAGGAATAATTGGAGGCCTCTCATAACTTTAGAACCCCTGATTCATCTAGTTGTAAACTTTTAACCTGCATGCAGCATTTCCACGATAACTTTACACGCTGGATCATGTAAATAATGTAGCCTGCTATCTTCTGTGAACTTTTGAGATCGCATGGGCCTTTGAATGGGAGGTTAAAATCACGCCCTCAACCATCTCTGAGAACGACTTTATGGCAATCTTTTCCTTAACGCCGGCCCAAAAGAGGACGTGGCCAGAGACTCACTTCTGTTTTCTAGAGCAAGTAAACAGCAGTTCCAATTTCTTACCTGGCTGTCACCGAGCCGCCTGTGGGAGTTTGCCATAGCTGATCTCAGAACAGCGGTACCATCAAAGCCAGGCTGATTCTTCAGGAATACAATTGGGCGGTATGAACGATCTAAAGAAATCAGGGAACTCCCAGCTAACGTAGTTAGCTTCTCGAGAATTTTTTCGCACTCTCATGCGAGCAGCCTGAGACGAAGAAAATCGGGTAGACCGGGGGAAAACGGAGAAATCGCAGCGGTTAACACAACGGCGAGGTACCTCGGATTCTGCTCGACTTCAAGAAAAGTGTGAAAACCTAACACGTCCTATTTAAGTTACATTTGAGAAGTGATATAAATAAAGAAACTCCGAAAACTGCATTTCATCGTTCGTTCAGACAGAATCCTAGTTTTCACTAGCATAGTCGGATTCCTGCTAGATTTCATCTACCTTCGTTGACTATTGGAGTGTATTCTTTCTGCGCAGAAAACGGTAAATTTATACATTAGCTTCGAGTGATCAGTGGTCTAGTTATTTCAATTTATTTCAATGGATTGTGGTGTAAATTTAACCTTATTAAATAAACCCATTTTCAAAGTTCTAGTACAAACTAATGTTACAGCTAAAAGTATTTCCTAATACACTTGACGCGTAAATTAATTTTTCAGACGTTAAAAGGAATTATAACCAGTAAATCCAGTTTAGTTCTGTATAGATAGATGTGCTTTTAATTATTTTTAACTCACGGGAGTTTTCCTGATTTTGTTAATTGACGACGCTAATAAAGTAAATAGGCTAACTGTAAATTTATCGCGCGTCAGATTATAATATGATTTGTAATGCATTTCTTGTTTTGATTATCTTTCATTCAGAACGATCATCATTCAACCTGCATCCCAGCAATTATTAATTATATACAGAGTTCTGCCAACTCAATTTCGATAACTCCAGTAACATATGATGAAACCTTTTTAAAGCTAAACTTGTGGCGACCTTTAATGGGCCCGCTCCTCTGAATTTAACTGAGAATAAAGCCACCCAGAAACACTTTTAAAATACTAGTTCATATAGTCCTTAAAAGTAAAACTGGAAGCAGAACATATTTTATTCACTGCCCTATTTGTGAAGAAAAAACATAGGTCTACCTGAACACTGTCTGTCAAGTATATTCAGTGGATTTTACACACCCCCCGAAGAAGAACTTACCTCAGTGTTTTTTTAACTTGTGACATTACGGAAAAAGAAAGTTATCTCCACCAGCTGTGCCAATTTTAGGAACCACACAAAGTAGAGATTATGGGACCATACCTCACGTCTAGCCAAGTGCCTGATAGTGCCATTAATTAGGAACTTTATCTAAACCAACAGTAGCCTTTACGCTTCAGGAACGTCTGGCGAGGCTTTTTTTGAGACTATTTGTCACCTCGTTAAATCTGGGGCCTGACACCGAAGAAATAAGAGGACCAGTCCATTATTCTACGGTATTAGCTGCTGTGGTAAATAATTCCTAGAGTGACAGAATTCACCATTTTGGTAAGTCTGCGTGTGTGTTTGTGGGATGGTCAGCCCTAGTGTGTTTTTTTTTTTTTTGAATGAAAGGAGATTTAATCTTTTCTTTACCCTTTTAATTAGTTCGACCTAGTATTAAGGTGCATTGTATTCCTTGTACGGGATTTCTCCTAGCGGGATTGTGTAACTGTGTTCATTCCCCCCTCCCGTAAAATTTGTATGATTAAAGGGAGACATTTGAGAACCCTAGCTTTTACTCTACACCCCCCCCCCCTTTTACTGTAACCCCTTGCCTCAGAGTAATAAATTTACCAGTGGGTTAAATTGTCTATCTCTGATCACCCTCCTCCCCCCCACCCTTTCTTGTCTTTTGGACCGGGTCTTGTCTGTTAGTAAATACAAACGGGAAACGGTGGATGGGATATTTCTCCTCAAACCCCCCTCTTCCCTTATCATATTTGTATTCTGTAACCTTTGATTTTTGACTGTAAATGTATAATTATTTGTGACTGCTTTATGATAATAAAGGTATTAATCTTTATTTGTGTTGGTTGTCGGCTGGCCCAAAACTCCAAACATTTCCATCTGTGTAGGCTGTATTCATGTACGTTGTGCGACAGAATCACCAAATCGGTGAGTGCGCCTGAGCGACTGGAACTGACAACCAATTGTTTGTTCAGAAGAGAGATAGGAATAGTCTGTGAGAAACAGATATTGTCGTAATAAGAGACTGTCCTTGCTCTTCCCAGCGCTTGTGAATCTACTACCTCATTCTCCAAAATCCTTATTCTCACAGAGCCTTCAATATTCCTCTACACTCTAAAGGGACTAATATCCATCAGCACCCTCTCAGATAAAAATTACGACAATATATGGTTAACTCGTTCGAGATTCTGAACCTAGTTAAAATAGAGTGTGGTTGATTGTCTTTGTGAACTAGGGTATAATCTTTAAAAGTAATTACTTCCCCTAGACCAAGCCGTTCAGTATTTGGGCCGACCACACAATAATTATGACAGGTTTGTTTTTTTCCACAGGAGCAGGCAGTTAGTGATTATAAAAGATTTGTCACCTTTGTATTCTCTGGCAGAGGGAATTGAAATTTTTTGGTTATATAATTGCTGGGACTGCGTGATTGTTTTACAATCACTAAAGGTTTTGAAGCGTTTGAGTTGAGCTAAGCTAAAGACGGATTGTTCTGATTTTTTAAAAATTAAGTTAATTACGTCTCATCTCAAAATTGTCTTCAGGGACGGAGTTTGTTGTTAGAGAATTAACATAGTCTGGGGAAAAAAAAAATTTTTTTTTTCCTTTTAAATGGTTTTAATATAAATATTTCTCTACTGTTAGTAATAGTAGATTTTTTTTTCTAGTGTAACTTACTAATTTAATTGGCATAGTTGCTTGCGTTAAAAGTCTTAAGTGACAATAATAGCGGCGATAAGTTAACACACGAGGTCATTAAGTAAATTGTTTCTTACTTTCGTTTTTTCTCGTAGCGGCTTTGAATTTTTTTCCCTTCTTGTTCTTTCGTACTATTCTCTAGTCATACTAAATCTTATTCTTTAACAATGGCAGAGAGGATACAGGTGAGATCCATCCTGAGGCTGGAAGCGAAAGAGGCAGGCTTAGACGCAGAAGCGGCGAATCTGTTTATCAACCAGGAATTGGAAATATATGATGCGCAGCAACAAAGAGCAGAAGCAGAGAGGAAGGAAGAGAAACAAAGAGCAGAAGCTGAGAGGAAGGAAGAAAAAGAGAGAGAAGAGAGGGCAGAAGCTAGGAAGAAAGAAGCGGACGATCGTCAATTGGAGCAGAAGAAAATTGAGGCAGAGATGGAAGCTCGCAGGGAAAGAGAGAGAGAGCGAGAAAGACAACATGAACTGGCGCTTAAGGCTTTAGAGAGTCGGGGCGCCTCTACTCCGAATAACGGCGAGCCGTCTTCGCCCCAGTCTCAGTCAATGGACCTCTCCAGCACTCATTCTTCCCAATTAGCGGCGATGTCTTTTGCTTTAGAATCTTTTCCTAGCCCTAATGAAAAAATTGACAGGTACCTAGAAAAATTCGAAAGGCTCGCGAATCTGTATGGGTTAGAGAGTTCCCGCTGGGCACTTAAGCTCTCAACGTCACTAAAAGCTAATGCTTATGACGTGTACACGAAGCTGAGAACCAACCAACATGATTACGGCATGCTGAAAAAGGCCTTGCTAGAACGGTTTGAGATGACCGCCCGAAAATTCCTGCAAATGTTCAGGAACAGCCGAAAAGAGAGCACGGAAACATTCCCACAATTCTCTTCACGTCTCACGGCTATTTGACAAAGTGCATTGAATTATCTGATCTACCTCTTACATATGAGGGACTACTTGAACTTGTTCTTGTGAAACAGATAAAGGCAACTTTGTCAAACGAAACCCGTAGATTTTTGGCTGAACAGGGCGCAGTCAGGCTTGAGGACATCCTCAATAAGGCCGAACGCTATACCAATGCAATGGCCGAACTTCCCAGCACTAAACGTAAACCCCCAGATGAGCCATCTCGAAAACAAAATCTAGAGCAGTCATCCTATTCTTCTAATTCCTCTCAGAATTATAACCAACGAGAAAATAATACCCAGAGACCTCCCCAGGAAAAATCGAAATTCTACAAAACCCGATCTCCCCCCCCCCCCAACAACAATTCTGATCAACCCACCAAGCCTACGTGGCAGCGCGGCCACCAAGGTCAAGGAAAAGGAAAGACCCCTACACCAGGAACGTCTGATCAGGGCAAGGAGACCGGGCCTAACCGCGTTGGATGTTTGCATACAGCCTCGAAAGGTAGAGTCAATGTCAGTGATTCCCAACCTGAGGGGGACCGACCCTCAACTCGAGGAACTGTAATTTTGAATGGTACCTCAACCACTTGTCTCTTTGACACTGGATTAAGTTTTAGTTGTATTGTTGCTAGACACCTAGTCAAACCAGGTCAGGAGACAGAGGAAACCGTCAAACATAGTGGAGTTTTTAAGAGTGATGCGCCCAGGACGCTGCCTATCGCACTGGTAGAAATACACTCTGACTTTGTCAGAGGGGTTATTAAAGCGGCCATTAGGGATGATACTATCTACCCAGTTATCCTGGGATGTAGATATGTGTTTATTGGGAGACCAAAGGAGCTGATTGTGGCAGCGGTAACCACAAGAGGGCAAGCCAAGCAAGAGAGGGAGCCTGCGCCAAATTTGTTGCCGAATGAACTGAAGGATGCGCAACAAAAGGACCCTACTCTGGAGCCCTGCTTTAAAAGACTGCCCATGGCCAAGGACCCCAGACACAACGGAGACATCTTTTCTAAGGATGGCGTATTGTATCGTAGAACGGGCAACCCGGACACGGGGAATAACCAGCTCCTAGTACCGACGCAGTACCGAAGCCAGATCTTAGAGATGGGGCACTCTCTTCCCTTTAGCGGACATATGGGACAAAACGCCACTATTCAGCGAATAAAAACCCACTATAGGTGGCCAGGAATGAACGCTGACATTATCAGGTATGTGAAATCCTGCGCCCAGTGCCAACGGGTAGCACCCAAGCACTTGACACCCCCAGTCCCCATGGGGCAAATGCCAATAGTAGGGACTCCATTTGAACGGGTTGCTGTCGACATCATTGGACCCCTGGAAAGGACCAAAAGAAAGCACAGGTTCATCCTGACTTTAGTCGACACTTGTACAATGTGGGCCGAAGCTGTACCGCTAACATGCACAGATTCCAAGCATGTCGCAGAAGCCCTCGTGCAAATCTTTACACGGTTGGGATTCCCTCAACAAGTTTTGACGGACAATGGATCCCATTTCCGTAGCCTGTTAATGGAGGAGATCTTAAAGATCTTGAGGGCCAAACATATTCACACAAGTCCCTATCATCCGGCCGGAAATGGGCTCGTGGAACGTTTTAACGGCACCCTCACCACCATGTTACGTAAGCTGGGTCAGGAGAAACCGGAAGACTGGGACCTATATATATCGGCTGCCTTATTCGCCTACTGAGAGGTTCCCCAAGCGTCTACGGGATTCGCGCCAGCTACACTTTTATTTGGCAGACCTATTAAGGGGCCACTAGAAGCCTTACTTCGGTCCCTGACAGACCAAAAGGCTGACGAGACAGTCGTCTCTGCAAGCAAGTATGTATCTGAGCTCAAGGAAAGGCTAAAGCTAGGATGGGATCTAGCTACAACAAACCTTACGAAAGCCCGGGCTAAACATGCTAAAAGATACAACAAAGCTGCAAAAGAGAGAGAGCTCCAACCAGGGGAGAAAGTTTTGTTGCTACTCCCAACCGGAAGCAATAAACTTCGCATCGGATGGCAAGGGCCGTTTACCGTCCTTAAAAAGATCTCACGTACTAATTACAAGATCTCCATTAAAGGAAAGGAGAAGGTCTTCCACAGAAATCTGCTCAAGAAATATCTGGAAAGACCAGTGCCATCCTCCGAGCATCTCTTGGCTGTCGCCATAGCAACGGAAGACGAGGAAGATGATGATGGTTGCATGGAGTACCCATTGCAACCCACAGAATCCTTTAAAGATGTCAAGTTCGGCGACAATCTCTCACCAGAACAACAAACAGAAACCAGGGCGCTACTACAGCAGTACAGTGCAGTCTTAACGGATGTACCTGGTCGAACAAATCTCATCGAATTTGACACGAAATTAACAAACGAGACCCCTGTTCGAACAAGAGTATACCCCATTCCGTAAGCCAAAGCTGATGCACTTCGCGGAGAAATAGACAAGCTGCGTCAGGCAGGAATTATCAGCGAGTCTACATCTCCTTACAGTTCGAGTGTAGTGCTGTTGCAGAAGCCCAATAAGGAAGTTCGGCTGTGTATTGATTACCGGTTGCTAAACGCTGTAACGGAATTCCAGCCTGAACCGCTCCAAACTGCTTCTGAGTTGTTCACCAAGCTCAGCAAGGCAACAATTTTCTCCAAGATTGACCTCAGTAAAGGTTATTATCAAATACCAGTCAAGGAGGAAGTTAAACCTTTGCTAGCTTTCAGCACTAGTGAAGGACATTACACATTTAATGTGATGCCGTTCGGACTGCATAATGCACCAGGAGTGTTTACCAGGATGATGAGAAAGCTTTTAGAACCCTTGCAAAGTCCCCACATCCATAATTTCATGGACGACATCTTAATTGCATCGGAATCCTACGAAGAACATATTGCTACAGTCGCTATGCTCCTTAGGAGACTACAGGAAACTGGTCTCACAGCCAGACCTAGCAAATGTCTCATCGCATTTGAAAAGCTGGACTTCCTGGGGCACACTATTTCTCACGGCTGTAGTTGGCCTATTAAGAAGAACGTGGAGAAAATAGTGGCAGCAAAAAGACCCCGAACAAAGAAAGACATCAGGTCATTCTTATCACTATGTGCTTACTATCAGAAATACATCCAGAACTTCAACGGACTGACAGCACCTCTGTCTGACCTCACCAAGAAAGGTTGTCCTGATAAGGTCATGTGGAATCAAAAGTGCGAACATGCATACAGCACTTTGAAAGGACAGTTGGCGGCATACCCCATCCTAAGGTTACCTGACCTTAAGAAACCTTTCGTACTGAGAGTTGACGCGTCAGGTCAGGGCATCGGGTCAACATTGCTGCAAGCCGAGGACAGTGACCCGAACCTGCTATTCCCAGTTGCTTACGGCAGTCGGAAACTGAATAAAGTGCAACGCAACTACAGTGTCGTTGAAAGAGAATGTCTCGCTCTGATTCATGGCATCAGACGCCATCATGGGTTTCTGTATGGTACTTCTTTCACAGTGCAAACAGACCATGCTCCATTAGCTTTCCTGGGTGCCAATAAGGAATTCAACGCAAGGATAATGCGTTGGGCCTTGCTATTGAGTGTTTATTCCTTCAAAGTGGAATATATTCCAGGAAAACAGAATGTCGGAGCTGACTTCTTGAGTAGAAACTGGACCACGGAGGAAGAGGAAAAAATCGACGATGCCAATCATCCAAAAGCTACCGATCAGGGCAGCTTCATGGTCATAAATGAAACATGAAAACGAGTTTCCATGTCTCAAAAGTGGGGACGATTGTGACGTACGTCTAAGTATGACAAATGAATTTCCCTGACTAGATGGATGACTACAGAATATTGGCCTCTCATAACTTTAGAACCCCTGATCATCTGTTGTAACTTTAACCTGCATGCAGCATTTCCACGAGAACTTTACACGCTGGATCATTAATATGTAGCCTGCTATCTTCTGTGAACTTTTGAGATCGCATGGCCTTTGATGGGAGGTTAAATCAGGCACTCAACCATCTCTGAGAACGATTTATAGCAATCTTTTCCTTAACGCCGGCCCAAAAGAGGACGTGGCTAGAGACTCACTTCTGTTTCTAGAGCAAGTAACAGCAGTTCAATTTCTTACCTGGCTGTCACCCCGCCTGGTGGGAGTTGCCATAGCTTCTCAGAACAGCGGTACCATCAAAGCCAGGCTGATCTTCAGAATTCAACTTGGGGCGGTATACGATCTAAAGAAATCAGGGAACTCCCAGCTAACGTAGTTAGCTTCTCGAGAATTTTTTCGCACTCTCATGCGAGCAGCCTGAGACGAAGAAAATCGGTAGACCGGGGGAAACGGAGGAATCGCAGCGGTTAACACAACGGCGAGGTACCTCGGATTCTGCTCGACTTCAAGAAAAGTGTGAAAACCTAACACGTCCTATTTAAGTTACATTTGAGAAGTATAAATAAAGAACTCCGAAAACTGCATTTCATCGTTCGTTCTGACAGAATCCTAGTTTCACTAGCATAGTCGGATTCCTGCTAGATTTCATCTACCTTCGTTGACTATTGGAGTGTATTCTTTCTGCGCAGACGGTAATTTATACATTAGCTTCGAGTGATCAGTGGTCTAGTTATTTCAATTTATTTCATTGGATTGTGGTGTAAATTTAACCTTATTAAATAAACCCATTTTCAAAGTTCTAGTGCAAATTAATGTTACAGCTAAAAGTATTTCCTAATACACTTGACGCGTAAATTAATTTTGCAGACGTTAAAAGGAATTATAACCAGTAAATCCAGTTTAGTTCTGTATAGATAGATGTGCTTTTAATTATTTTAACTCACGGGGAGTTTTCCTGATTTGTTAATTGACGACGCTAATAAAGTAAATAGGCTAACTGTAATTTATCGCGTGTCAGATTATAATATGATTTGTAATGCATTTCTTGTTTTGATTATCTTTCATTCAGAACGATCATTCAACCTGCATCCCAGCAATTATTAATTATATACAGAGTTCTGCCAACTCAATTCGATAACTCCAGTAACATATGAACCTTTTTAAAGCTAAACTTGTGGCGACCTGTAATGGGCCCCGCTCCTCTGAATTTAACTGAGAGTAAAGCCACCCAAGAAACACTTTTAAAATACTAGTTCATATAGTCCTTAAAAGTAAAACTGGAAGCAGAACATATTTTATTCACTGCCCTATTTGTGAAGAAAAAAAACATAGGTCTACCTGAACACTGTCTGTCAAGTATATTCAGTGGATTTTACACACCCCCCCGAAGAAGAACTTACCTCAGTGTTTTTTTAACTTGTGACATTACGGAAAAAGAAAGTTATCTCCACCAGCTGTGCCAATTTTAGGAACCACACCATACCTCACGTCTAGCCAAGTGCCTGTGCCATTAATTAGGAACTTTATCTAAACCAACAGTAGCCTTTACGCTTCACCGTCTGGCGATTTTTTGAGACTATTTGTTACCTCGTTAAATCTGGGGCCTGACACGGAAGAAATAAGAGGACCAGTCCATTATTCCACGGTATTAGCTGCTGTGGTAAATAATTCCTAGAGTGACAGAATTCACCATTTTGGTAAGTCTGCGTGTGTTTGTGGGATGGCCAGCCCTAGTGTGTTTTTTTGAATGAAAGGAGATTTAATCTTTTCTTTACCCTTTTAATTAGTTCGACCTAGTATTAAGGTGCATTATATTCCTTGTACGGGATTTCTCCTAGCGGGATTGTGTAACTGTGTTCATTCCCCCTCCCGTAAAATTTGTATAATTAAAGGGAGACATTTGAGAACCCTAGCTTTTACTCTACACCCCCCCCCCCCTTTTACTGTAACCCCTTGCCTCAGAGTAATAAATTTACTAGTGGGTTAAATGCCTATCTCTGATCCCCCCCCCCCCCCCCGTTTCTTGTCTTTTGGACCGGGTCTTGTCTGTTAGTAAATACAAACGGGAAACGGTGGATGGGATATTTCTCCTCAAACCCCCCTCTTCCCTTATCATATTTGTATTCTGTAACCTTTGATTTTTGACTGTAAATGTATAATTATTTGTGACTGCTTTATGATAATAAAGGTATTAATCTTTATTTGTGTTGGTTGTCGGCTGGCCCAAAACTCCAAACATTTCCATCTGTGTAGGCTGTATTCATGTACGTTGTGCGACAGAATCACCAAATCGGTGAGTGCGCCTGAGCGACTGGAACTGACAACTAATTGTTTGTTCAGAAGAGAGATAGGAATAGTCTGTGAGAAACAGATATTGTCGTAATAAGAGACTGTCCTTGCTCTTCCCAGCGCTTGTGAATCTACTACCTCATTCTCCTAAATCCTTATTCTCACAGAGCCTTCAATATTCCTCTACACTCTAAAGGGACCAATATCCATCAGCACCCTCTCAGATAAAAATTACGACAATAAGCAAGGAAATCTCACCACGACAGCAGACGGACAGTAAACAAGATGGGCAGAGCATTTCAGAGAAACTCTGAACAAGGAACCACCAGAGACACAATTGAATGTTCCTGCGGCTGAAAATGATCTAGATGTTAATACAGGCATTCCACGAAAAGAAGAAATCATCACAGCAATCAAAGGGTTAAAGAATGGAAAAGCTCCTGGCCATGATAACTTAAATGCAGAGCTATTTAAGACAGACCCTGAGCTAGCAGCAGAACTACTATAACCACTGTCGTGAGATGACGTCTGTTTCACATCACGCATTCGAATAACCACGGTCATATTTACCGCTCAAAGTAATAGGAGAAAACGGACCGATAACAGCCAATGAAAACGCTCCTTTTTCTGATGTGTATAAGGAAACCTTTTTATGCTTAACATAGAGGCCTATTTTGTGCAACTGAAAATACAAAGGTATTTTATTTCTTAAAGACTAAAGATATTTAATTGCTAGCTAAACCATAAATAGATAGACAGATAGATATAAATTCACGGTTTAATTCTAACTTTAGATGAGCAAAATCGGTCCATAATTAAGAGAGTAAATAAATATTAAAAATTCTCCACATTGAACGAGAAGGCTAAAAGACGCATTGGGTTGACATTCTTTACTCCGTTTTTCCCCCTGTCATCCGCGAGGTACGCGGCGCTCCTACATAAGACCTTGAACTTGGCGGACTTAGGCCACTACTATTTTTAAAATACACGCTGAACCAGACTAGAGCGCAAAACGTATGCTGTCAAATGCTTTTGCCGCTGTGTCTAGCAGCAGACCGAGATGCCAATTTAAAGCCTGTATCAGCTTATGTGTGTTTGCCTGAGGGTAATATATATATATATATGTATATAATTATGTTATTTGCCTGTATATATCCACTTGTGTGTTCGATGATGTGTTAAAAGGAAAAAAAAACTGCAGGACGAATGTGCTGCTGGGATTGCTTGCAAACATGTGTGATTTTAGAGACAAAAGCCAGCATTGGGAATGTGTAGGATAATTGAGAATCATGGCAGAATCTACGACTGTAAGTTTATTTTTGTATTTGAGGGAATATTTCGTAAAGGAACGACACACTGTTCACGAACATAAGATAGGATGACAGGATTTGTTAACATGATGTAATCACGATGTCACTTACTATTGTGTACTTAACCAAATCATTGTATGGAAGCCAATCATGGACTAATGGATCTAACTTAGGATGTATTCAGGAAAAGAGTAATCACATTGAACTGAGTGGATCAAAGGAATAATTGTCAAATTGTCCACGAAGGGAGACCTTGCAGACTGCAATAATTGGAGAGGAATCACTCTTCTCTCAGTTCCCAGCAAAATACTAGACAGGATAATTATACAGACAATTTCAAAAGCCGTAGACCACAAACTGAGGAAAGAACAAGCAGGATTTAGAAAGAACTGAAGATGTGCAGATCATATATTTACCATCAGGAACATTATAGAGCAGTGCTCAGAATGGCAAAGACAGCTGTACATTAATTTCGTTTATTTTGAAAAGGCTTTTGACAGTATACATAGGGACAGTCTATGGAAAATACTGAGGGCTTATGGAATTCCAAGCTGCATAGCGTCAATCATAGAAAGCCTCTATGCTAACTTTACGTGTAGCGTAGGGCAGAGCTACCTAACCTTTGAGGCGAAGACAGAAGTACGACAGGGATGCCCCTTTTCAACCACTCTATTTTTAACAGTCATAAACTGGGTGATGCGACAGACAACAGAGGGCAGTCCAAGAGGAATAAGATGGACTACGTTTTCTACATTGTAAGTTCTGGAATATGCAGATAACATTGCACTACTAGCACATTCGCGTCAACACATCCAGGAAAAAACGGATAGACTCAATAAGTATAGCCAGCAAGTGGGCCTGAACATCAATCTAAAGAAGACAGAGGTCATGACACTCAATGTGAGCAACCCCGAGCCCATAAAAGTAAGGAATCAACAACTGGAACACACAGACACCTTCACATACCTCGGATGCATAGTAACACCAGATGGTGGAGCAAGCAAAGACATCAACAACAGAATGAACAAAGCTAGAACATAGTCTAAACAACATCTGGAAGTCTTCTCAGTACAACACAAGCACAAAATTAAGATTATATCAGAGCTGTGTGCTTTCTGTGCTTTTCTATGGTGCGGAATGCTGGAGAGTAACAGAGAAGGAAATGTCGAAATTGTCCTCTTTTCACACAACCTGCCTAATAAAAATTCTCCGTATCTTTTGGCCGAATACCATCACCAACCACGATCTGCTTAATCGGAGCAAGCAAGAGGACATGCTGTCACGAAGTGGTTTTAAGTTTATAGAGTTTGCATAACAATACATAAAATATTTCTACCCACGTGGCACTTAAATCTCCCTCCTCCTCCTCCTCTCTCTCTCTCGTTCTGCATAAAAATACATAAAATATTTCTACCCACGTGGCACTTAAATCTCCCTCCTCCTCTCTCTCTCTCTCAACTAAAATCCGCCAGCCAAATAAACAAAACCTATATGGCAGGCCACTTGGCCGTCACACATGGCTACCCACGTGTCAACGTTTTCAACTCGGGAACTTCTTTTGTCCGAAATTCCGGGGTCTCCCTTTTAACATTACCCATTGAGGTTTCCCGGCTTGCTCCAAAAATTAAATTAAATCTCGCTATAGGAATAGTTTCCTCCCCTAAGCAGTATAATTCACTTACAACGTAAATCTGAACCCTCCGACAATATTTCTCACATTTAAGGCTCAGTAAAATTAACGAACACACCAGGGATTTCCCTATAAAATTACATTAGTAAATACACAGAAATAAATGATGGTTTTACATAACATTCTACAAATATGGGCACACGTGTTTCTCACAACTTCACACACTCCTATCTACTGCCAAAATCCCAGAAAGAATTATACACACTTTTTTTTACATTTGCATCGTTCTACAAAGAAAGTTATGGATGGCGCTGGCGTTTAAAACTTTAAGTTAATGTCGCCGACGAACTTTTACTTACGGGCGAAGATCTTAAAAACCCACTAATAAGTAAAACGATTAATAAAACTCTACATACCAATTCATCGCTGTTTTTCCCACAGTGGAGACGATAAATTACGTAGTCTGACGGCAGGCAATATTTCTTCAAGAGATTTGCCCACAGTTCTAACTGGCTATTTATACACCCAGGGAACCACTCCTACGCATCATCGCGAAACCCGCGTGGCCTAAAATTGCGTCACGTTACCTGACGGCCGCGTGCTTCCGGACTCGTCATACCGGGTGCCGTAAATGGCGATTATTTCGTAAACAACGAAATCTCCGTGATCGTGAAAAAAATCTATAAGAGAAAAAACTGGCCGAAAGAAAAATAAATCTACCATCGTAAAACGACCCCATTAAATCCCTACCGAAAATTACCAATTACGAGATACTCAAATGAAAAGAAACATGGCAAACCCCTATAGTTACAAAAAGTTGAAGAGTGGTGAAAACTCAAAAACGGAAAAACAGAATTGGGCCGGTCGAAAGACAGAATTACAGTGCAGCATCACATAAGTCCCCCCTTTGAAGTGCGGGAATCCGTGCTAAATCACTGAAATCTCTGGGTTTCATACTGGCCCGTATCTAGATCTACCTCTCGATCTAATCACTGTCATAATTTGCATTATCATACAGGCCCATCTCCATGTCCTTGAGAATCTTTGCAAGCCCTTGATCGTGAGGGTCACGCCAGGGGATTTCCTCCTGGCGACTGCAACATGACTGGTCGCCTTTCCTCCTCCCTCTCATGTGTTTCCTTCGCCCACGAATTTTCCTGGCGGCGCGTGGTAAATAATGATTACCAGATAGTGCGGCCTTCCAGTGTTTTGAAACAGTCTGACTGGCTTGGCCAGACATCGCCGTAACAGGGCGTAACTGTTTGCGGTTGACTGAAGAACCGTGCACATGTTCCTTCTTGTCAGTATTTCCCTCCCTGGAGGGATTTAATACCATCGGGGGCCTAATTCCAGACGGAAAAGAAGGTACTTCCGAAATCAGAGGCGTCACCACTGTTTGACCTTTAGGCTGAACAGGGCTGACAGGCGAATACGCCTCTGTAGATAACATTCCCCTGTCTTTAGAGGCTTCTCTCCTCTTCATCGCAAGACAAGGATGTTTGAGCTCCCGTGGGGCTCCGTGAATTTGGGGTTTTCCCCTTTCACTTTGCTGGCCTGCAGCAGGCCCCCTTGCGTTAGCAAGGATCGGTGTGGTTGGGTTTCCCAAAACTAAGTATGGGCTTCCCAGGATGAAATCATGTGCTGGCTGTGCCATTACAGCTGCCTTGATGGTGCCAGACACAAACTTGCATTTCACCTCAATATTGGCTACGGGCAGACGCTGTGAGATACCTCTTCTCAAAATGCCACTAATCTCAACTATTTCTCCGGTCCACTGCCCTGGTTTCACCAAATGACGAGCGACGATACTGGGGTAAGTAAGCCCGCTGTCAAACAAACATGTAGTGGCCGTCCCATTCACTACGGCTGGTCCACTGTTAGAGAACAACTTCTCTGACTTGCCAGGTTCCCACTTATTCCCTTTAGTCACTCTCACCGGCCTTAAACAAGCTGCATGATGAGCTGGGGGTTTGTTCATTCACCGAGATGTCCAATGGGAAGTGGTTCTACAATTCTGACAATACCTCTCATTATCTCCTCTGTTCCTAGCGGGTTCCTGAGGGGTTGTTGTCGGTGCTCTGTTATGCTGCTGGGGGCGCAAGTTATAACCAGAATGAGGCTCCTTGCGAGAAGGCCCTGGTTGCTGATGGGCTGGTGAAGGAGCCGACTGCGATAATGAAGCTCCTTTGTCTGGGGCTGGCAGGTCTGGGTGTTTTCTTTTCTGGCCCAGTACTTCGGCCTGTGCTGTCTAGAACCTTTCTGCAAACAGAATAATCTGATCGAGTTGCTGGGCACCCAGCTCTGCCAGATACCGCCTCAAGTCGGGGGACATGTTTGCCTTTACTTGTTCACATAGAACTAACTCCTCCAGCCCTTCAAAAGTTTTTGCCAGTCCTGACAGTTCCCTCCACCGGGTTAAGTAATTTCTCACCCGCTTGGCAAATTGTGCGAAACTGTCTCCCTTCTCTGGCCTGCTCTCCCTGAACATGGTTTGACATTTACGGGGAGTCCACTGAAATCTTTGCAATAAAGCGTTTCGCAGTGCCTCGAAGTTGTTCTGGTTATCTATGAGCATCTTGTTGTACACTTCGTACGCATGACGTTTGAGTGATTGCGATAATTTTAGGCACCAAAGACTCTCATCCAACCCGTATGCCTTTGCCATTCTTTGAAATTTCTCCAAGAACACGTCAATCTTTTCATTCCCGTTAGGGAACGAGTCAAATGGGAAGCTCATGGCTGCCATCCGGGGCCCTCCGTTTCCTGAGGTGTCTGCTGCTCCTGCTCCGGGAGAATCTCCATTAGCTGAACTGGCTTCTGAAGCTCGGTACTGCAGTTCCAGAGAACGCATGGCAAGTTCATGCTGTCTCTCTGCTGCCTTCTCCCTCTCCACGTGATTCCAATTTCCGAAGTTCCATCTCAGCCTGCCTCTCCGCTGCTTTTGCGGCGGCTATCCTTTCCTCTTTCGCTGCTTCTGCGGCGGCTATCCTTTCCTCTTTTGCTGCTTCTGCGGCGGCTGCCCTTTGCCTTTCCTCAATTTCTGCGGCGGCTGCCCTGTCCTCCTTCTCTTTCTCTCGCTGATTATGCCTATCAGTTTCCCTTATCAGGTAGGCCTTAGTCTCCTCCTTATCCATTCCCATATCCTGAGCAGATTCACGCCAGGCAGCTCGTAACTTGGCCATATCCGCCATCTTACCTGTAAACTGCTGTAAGTTCCCAAATACAGAGAAATGACAGAAAAGGAAAAGAGAAGGAACAACCTGTTACGTAATATAAAATACTCCCTCTTTAACCGCTGTTCCAAAAACCCGACCTCAGACTAGCACTAAATCTGAATAATAACCTGAAAAAAATTTAGTTAAGAAGCTACCAAAAACTAAATTACCTTCCTGTTAAAGAAAAATATATCGGTATGCCATCAATTACCTCTTAGTCATATAAATCAAAAATACCACAAAATCTACTAGACTGCAACCTGTGGAAAAACCTATAACTGGATCAGTTCTAATAGCTCAAGTCTAGGGGATATTTAAAGAAACTCTATTCTTCAGAACTTCCTATAGAGACAATCTATGAATGTAGATCACAGAATTGATCTCAACAGAATGATCCCGGACGATTGCCGCCCACTTGTCACGAAGTGGTTTTAAGTTTATAGAGTTTGCCTGAATGAAAACAAGACCCTAGTATGAGAAAGTCTGAGAAGATAGAATATAAATGGAAAATGACATGCCTGTGGACAGATGAGACTATTGGCTCAAGGGATAGAACCAGGATTTGAATCTCCCCTTGCCGCTTCGTGACGTCAAACTGGCTATAACCTCACCCTCCTCTGACTTCCTTTAAATACAAGGAGATAAGGTGTATAAAACGACCACAGACACCACTATACAGACGACATAAAGAATGTATAGTGAAGAGTAGAAGCTGATCCAGTGTACAGTAAATATATTTTTATTTACAGAATGGAAAAACAACCCATTAAAATATCAGCATACATAAATCATAAAAATTAGCGTGCAATGTTGCACTGGCCTGAAAAGCAACGTAACAATTTAATTGATAGACACTAGACCAAAAAAAAAAAAACCCAACCACATTCACTCTTTCTGTCACCCTGCTGAGGAACAGTGAAATGATTAGTGATTAAAAATAACTCTACTATTGTGGGGGCTGTCAACTTTAGCCTCCACTCTTTAATACCAATAAGATGTCTACTATCTCAGTCTGGTTGACTCTTCCTCAACGAAAAACATCTACACAGCTTCCATCTTGGTAGGCGATATGCGCCGCTAACTAACACCACTGGCGATGCTAAAATAATAGACTTGGAGTAACCCAAAGGCTCAGTGTCTATCCTTCGAGTGGACACTGAACAGACCCTACTGGTCCTGTCTATTTTCTCCCTCCTTCTCTCTATCTCTCTCTATCTATCTCTCTCTCTCTCTCTCTTGGTCTCAGTGTCTCTCTAACACTCGACGACTAATGATGCGGCGTCTCCGTTACGCTCTTCTCTCGTTACTTTCAGGACCTAGGTATGGTAACCCTGTCACCTGTTCCTGAATTTGGTGATGACGATGCTGTTCAGGTATCAAGCCTGAGGTGCTTGATAAACTGTAGGAACTACTCTGCTGCTGACTGGCTTCTATACGTTCCCCTTTCAACCCGCTCCGGCTCTAGAGAAAAACCACAGCCGTGATTTCTGGCTGTTTAAGATTACACCAATCTCCCGGGCCATTTGCCGTTGCTGGAGACTATAATAGCGATAAGCTATGGCTGTACGATAAATAAACCTCGTTCCCGCTAAAGCATGGGCACTTTACTGCAAGAGACCGTAGGTTATTTTCGTTGTGCTTCTGACGATAACTCGAGTCCTCTGACCCTTTAAGATATGTCTTGTTGCCGTGGGTAATTTTGCTCATGGGAAAATTTACGCTCCCCCACTATTCTGCCGTCACCCGCTGAAATTAAAAGGAAATGCGTCTAATGTACACCACTCTAACATAACGCATCTCTAACCTAACTCCTCTTACTCAATACTCCACTCGTCATGTACAACAATACAAAAAAAATAATATTACGCACGTGGCACTTAATCTCCCTCCTTCTCTCTCTCTCTCTCTCGTTCTCCATAACAATACATAACATATTTCTACCCACGTGGCACTTAAATCTCCCTCCTCTCTCTCTCTCTCTCTCTCTCTCTCTCTCTCTCTCTCTCTCTCTCTCTCTCTCTCTCTCTCTCTCTCTCTCTCTCGTTCTGCATAACAATACATAAAATATTTCTACCCACGTGGCACTTAAATCTCTCTCTCTCTCTCTCTCTCTCTCTCAACTAAAATCCACCAGCCAAATAAACAAAACCTGTCTGGCGGGCCACTTGGCCGTCACACATGGCTACCCACGTGTCAACATTTTCAACTCGAGAACTTCTTTTGTCCGAAATTCCGGGGTCTCCCTTTTTAACATTACCCATTGAGGTTTCCCGGCTTGCTCCAAAAATTAAATTAAATCTCGCTATAGGAATAGTTTCCTCCCCTAAGCAGTATAATTCACTTACAACGTAAATCTGAACCCTCCGACAATATTTCTCACATTTAAGGCTCAGTAAAATTAACGAACACACCAGGGATTTCCCTATAAAATTACATTAGTAAATACACAGAAATAAATGGTGGTTTTACATAATATTCTACAAATATGGGCACACGTGTTTCTCACAACTTCACACACTCCTATCTACTGCCAAAATCCCAGAAAGAATTATACACACTTTTTTATACATTTACATCGTTCTACAAAGAAAGTAATGGATGGCGCTGGCGTTTAAAACTTTAAGTTAATGTCGCCGACGAACTTTTACTTACGGGCGAAGATCTTAAAAACCCACTAATAAGTAAAACGATTAATAAAACTCTACATACCAATTCATCGCTGTTTTTCCCACAGTGGAGACGATAAATTACGTAGTCTGACGGCAGGCAATATTTCTTCAAGAGATTTGCCCACAGTTCTAACTGGCTATTTATACACCCAGGGAACCACTCCTACGCATCATCGTGAAACCCGCGTGGCCTAAAATTGCGTCACGTTACCTGACGGCCGCGTGCTTCCGGACTCGTCATACCGCGTGCCGGAAATGGCGATTATTTCGTAAACAACGAAATCTCCGTGATCATGAAAAAAATCTATAAGAGAAAAAACTGGCCGAGTGAAAAATAAACCTACCATCGTAAAACGACCCCATTAAATCCCTACCGAAAATTACCAGTTACGATATACTCAAATGAAAAGAAACATGGCAAACCCCTATAGTTACAAAAAGTTGAAGAGTGGTGAAAACTCAAAAACGGAAAACCAGAATTGGGCCGGTTGAAAGACAGAATTACAGTGCAGCATCACACTTGCACACCATCAAAGCTGGCAGAAGCTGGAGTTGAGTTGACCATGTCCTCAGAAGAGACCCCGATGCCATCACAAGAACAGTTATGCTATGGACCCCTGAAGAAAAACGAAAGAGAGGCCGACCAAAAACAACTTGGCGGAGGACTGTGGAGGCTGAGATGCAAAGAATGAACCAGAGTTGGGGCACTGTACGAAGGATGGCCACCGACCGAGCAAAGTGGAATCAATTTGTTGTTGCCCTGCAAGACGCCACCAGGCATGATGGCCACTGCCCGCTTTGATGGTCGGCGGCTAAGGATCAAAGAGGAAGAAGAAGAGACTAGCAATAAACCAGTCACCAGCCCTTGCAGTGGTGGTTCATGAAATCCTCATTCTATACGCTGAGGTCGCCAGCCTCAAATGACTTGGACATCCACTAGCGATTTTCACATATCAATAGTCACATGGCAATATATACATATTAGTTCACATGTTAGTAATGAAAAATATAGAATGTAAAATGGCAACTTACGCCAATCCTGGCTCACAGACTTTTTGCTCAGATGAAAGAAGTTAAAGCCTAGCCGATGCCTTTTTACACGTGTACTTGGGGTCGTTAATTTTAACTTTAATTCCCTCTCTGACTCCGTGTGTCCACTTTCCTCAGATATTCCGGTTTTCCTTATTTAAAATGATAGAGATTTAAGGGCTATTTTGCACGTCCTGATAAATACTCCAATTACAGGTCCGGTCTGATAAAATGGAATTCTGAATTCTAGGCTTCAATTTGGCTAGGCCTGGTTGTTTCGTCTTGGCAAGCAATCTTCACAGTAAATTCGACTGACTGACGCGTCAGGTTATATTCACTGCCCCCACCCGCTCTGTTTGTTATGGAGCTAAGTAAAAGCTCCAATCATTTTAAACATGCTGGTTGGGGGGGAAGGGGGGGGGGGGGGGGGGAGAAGCGATTTCAAAATGTTCCTGACATGTAAAAATTTTGAACGTAATGTAGAGGTCAAGAGTTCCGTATATGGTATGAAAATATCCGATCCCTGGCAGGCGAACTCACCAACACATCTGTAAACTCATACGACAATGTGTTTCAGATGTAACAAATGTATTAATTTATCAAAAAGTAATCTAGTCATAACAAGTCGGACAGGAAGCGATGATGTCATACGTGTCTGTCCAAAATGTGTTGCACATCTTATCTCTCGCTTAAGCACATAGCTCTACACGAAAACTACGCAGACCACTATGGGTTTACCTGCGCTTAATCTCAGCAAAGCTGTGCCGCGCCTAGCATATGTGAGGTATACAGCAACAAGGAGAGTCAATTGTTTTGACAATATCAAATATTTGCTGCCCAGCAGAGAAAGAAAAGGGTGCGACCCGGAAAAATCGCAATAAAATCAGTACAACAAATGTAACTGATTACTGCCGTCGTGAATGACAGATCGGAAAGAGGTCGCCCAAAAAATCCATCTTGCGACAAATGATTAGCTCTTATTTCTGAAGATGACGGATGACAGCTTAGGAATTGACCTCAGTTATAATCAGAATTATAAACAGCTGTAGAAGAGATTATCAAGATTACAGTAGAACGAAAATTAATCATATTAGTGACAACATGTCCTAACGACTGGAAACGCTTTAGAAAAAACAAAGGATGCAATTGAAAGAACATACAAGAAACATTAACGGCCATCAGGGATAACATCAATCAATTCACGATCTGACAGGCATTTATTGTCAGCTGAATGAAGATTGTGTCAAATCAGAGGAAGGATTGGGGTTAGGGAAAGATTGTAGCCCGGGAGCCAGAGTCTATGTGAAGGAGACGGTGTGACAACCACGCTACACAACTTATTAGTTTATTATTGTTATAACGAGCAACTATTCCGCCAATAACTAACGGCAATGTATTATGGAGTGCTCTTAAAGTTGCATGTCCTGATGGTGGCATTATTTCTCCTGTGATCATTTCATCCCGTTGCAACTTTATTGGACCTTTCCAGCCAAAATTATCATGACATGATCAATGTAGCAGGAAAACATTGAAACCTGCTTTCATTTTTAATTGGTGATCAATTTTACAGTGCAATGCTTACCAATTTCCGTAGTTTCCTGAAAATACGCCATAAAAATATTGCAATGCACATGCATTCCTTTAATGAGTTCAGTTTAGTATGCCAGTTTAATGCGCGCCTTTTCCGTCTGTAAAAAAAAAAAAATCAAGCGGAATTTTTATTCATTGTTCGTTACAGCACTTTCACCTTTGATAAATAGAAAGATGGGGACATCGAGAGGCCCAACAAAATAACTTAGCCCAGATGTTTATTCCAATTGTTATTCTCGGCCTATTGTGAATTATGCATCAAAATGTAAGAAATGACAATGAAGTATTCCTTTTATTTTCCATGTACTTCGTTACAAGTGCTCAAACTGCCACGTAGCCCGTGCATAAAACAGAGACGCCACAATACGCTGTCACTAATACTATTTGTCAGTCTTCCTGTTGTAACCAGGCTGGTTACGGCATCAATATAATACGTGTGTGGCCGGAATCAGTTCAGTTAACTGTGTTGTGCGCAGGTAAATATTTTGACGAGAGCTAATTCTTCAATACCTTTCTGGTTCAAGTCGATACAGGCCTTTCGCCTGAGGTGGAAATTCCTGACCTTAGTTTATTCTTCTTCCCAAAGTCCGTTCTTACCCTTTTAGGTTTAGTGAAAAGGAATAAATCGTATAATGGTTTGTCAAAAGCAATCCACTGTAACGTTCCAAAGAAAACTCGGCAATGTACAAAAATAAAATATAGTTTATTAACGTCATTAGAACAGCAAAGTTATTGACACAATGGTGAAGTACTTGTTTCTTGCTTACACAAAGTAGTGAGTATCCAAAATGAAAGGGTATATCCACAGGGATAATATATCCAATAGAATAAAATACAAACTTGTCTTCTTAAAAACTAACTTGTCTACTTAAAAATACTTGTCTAACTTGAAAACTTGTCAAGTTAAAAACTTGTCTTGATAATCTCAAAGCCGAAGTTCACCTAACATTATCTGTAAAGTCCTCTCGCCTAATGAATCCTAAAAATCTGTAAAAGCCTGTCTATCGCCCATGTCTCTCCTTTTTATACTATTTCTTTTGTTTTCCCGCCAATTTTCACACGATGCTTTCTTTTTTCAAACGGTACAATTATCTACATTTGCACACGCTTTCTCAGCTTTTCGACTTTTTCCACACGTCTCTCTCTCAAACAACGGAAAAAACCCAGATTAGCAACACTTACTTTCACAAAATGTTCCATTAAAAAACATGCATTTACTATTGTTTTGTTCTGGGACAGCTTTACAATGCTTCTCTCAAGGCCGTGAACTTTTCATGGTACTGTGTTTTGTGCACAAATGTTTTAACTGCTTTAAACGTTGTTATTCTCATTGTATGTGGTTTTTAACATGTATTAATGGTAGTGTATGTCAAGCGGTCACACTGTCTGTCTGTATTTTCTTTCGTCTTGTATCTCTCTACCGAAATTAAATCTCTTTTCCTTTACTGAAATGTCTACAAAACTTCGATGTAATATTTAATAGTAAATGAGTATACATAATTTTTAAATTAATACCAAGCTATGTGAGAATCTCGCTGAGTTCTGGCTACATCCTTCTCCGTCGTCGGTCTAGGATGGAGCAGGGGCCTAACATTGCAGCTTGTCGACTCGCGGAAATCCACAAGCTACAGCTTTTCATGTGCTGCAATAGTAGTTGTTTCTGTTGCAATTTTTTACATTGAGGTTCCAAGAAGCAGACACAACAACGCCTCATAAGTCGCAACTTAGGATATGCTTGAGGAAGCAATGCTCGTGTTCTCTCTACCTCTCTCTCTCCCTTTCTCTCTCTCTCTCGCTGGCTCTCTCTCTCTCTCTCTCTCTCTCTCTCTCTCTCTCTCTCTCTCTCTCTCTCTCTCTCTCTCTCTCTCTCTCTCCTCAAATATTTTCATGAATCACGCAATCCTACCTAGTCCACTACAAGCCAAAAATCCTATGTGCACATGCAGTGGCCGTATGGTTATCTATATTTACAGAGTTCCTGTCTGGTTATTAAGACTGTAAGTTGATGACACGCAACAGGACTTGGTATGTGTTTGCTTAAGGCATTTGCTCCATGTTGATCAGAAGGGCCCTGATTGACTGATTGAGTGGTTACTGAAGATATTTAATATTTAATATTCAAATTACTTCTCATGAGCTTTGGAATAACATTCTGGACCTTACTTTCTATGATTCTCATAATATGAGCCGTCACTGGGGGGTTGGTAGGGGGTGAATACCACACCGGGTGACACCATCAGAGGGGGTGACACCAAAATGACTGTCTAAAAAATGTTTGTGCACTGTTTTAGCAGAAATTTATTATTTTTTATAAAAATATCCCTGTCGTTAGCTATAATCACAATTTGTGGTTATAATTTACGTGGTTACGATTTACGAGTAACATTAGTACACACAACATTACTAAGGATTATGTATGGTCTGGTACGGGAGGAGGTCCATTGGGGTGACACTGGGTTACCGCACTGGGTGACACCAACCCTAGTGACGCCACTGTCTCATATGGAGAATAGCTTTTGAAGGTCACGGACGTTTTCTAAAATCGTCCAACAGAACCGCGAGACACAATTCATAACAATGGATCAATCGGTATAAAGTAGCATCAATCATTTGTATCTTTTCTGCCAGCGAGATATTAGTGCTTCAATATCATTCTTATCCCCTGAAATACAGAATTAGTATGTTCTTTGTTGTCTGTATTTCTGGGTCGATATTCCCATCATGTGCGGCTATATAATTGTTATGTGTGTACGATTTGATCGCGGTTTCGACTTGTTCCAATCTACCCAGCTTTAAATGGATACATGGCTTTGCTCTTGATTTAGGAAAGGAAAAGCCAGCGAGGGATCTGGTAACCCATCTCTCATGCTAGACCTAGTATAGTGAAGTCTTTAACATTTCACTGCCCTACGGCAGTATCTGATATTGGACTACCTTTACATTTTTACCTGCACATTCCACGTGCCCCGTGAAGTTCTCCTGGGGCCCTGAAGAGACAAATAAAGAATATCACTACTTCACCTTCAGGCATGTCGTACAAGGCAACTAACATGAAGCTGTGCATGGATCTGTAAACATCATTATAAAAAACAAATGATCACAGAATCTCGCTTCTGCAAGGGTATGTGATTTGCTTAGTGCAGGTTGCCTTCAAAGAGACCAACTGATGTGGTTACTCAATGCGCCAAAAAGAGCACACAGGAAAATAGCAATCATGATGATAATTGTGTATGTTCTACTTAGCAGTATGATCTACAAACATGCTGGATTCCGTAACATGCCTATTTAGGTCAGATGACCGTCTGTTTAATCTCGCAAGGCTGAAGGCAAAAACAAAAATCAGAATTGTCACTATAAGAGACGTTATTTGCTGATGACGCTGCAGTCGTCACTCAAAGCCAACAAGAGCTTCAGAGCTTGATGACTCGCTTCACCCAATCATGCAAGGATTTTGGCCTCACAATAAGTCTAAAGAAAACAAATGTGCTGAATCAGGAAGTGAGTGCTGCACCAGTTGTCATTATCGATAACTATGAATTGGCAGTGGTGCATCACTTTACATGCCTGGGGTCTACCATCAATAGCAAACTCTCACTGGACACAGAAATTGACAGCCGCATTAGCAAAGCTACAGCTACCTTTGCCCGCCTCACAACGCGTGTTTGGGGAAACTCCAAACTCATAATGATGACCAAAACTGCGGCATATAACGTCACCAGCACACTTCTATATGTTAGTGAGATATGGATAACCTTTGCTAAGCAAGAAAGAAGGCTCAATACCTTCCATCTACGGTGTCTACGCCACATCCTTGGCATTTCGTGGAAGGATAAAGTGACAAATATCGAAGTGTTGTCACGTACTGACCTTCAAAGCATGTATACAACGTCTAGACAGCGCAGACTACGCTGGCTTGGCTATGTCCGCCGCATTGAAGATGGTCGCATCCCGAAAGATATCTTCTACAGACAACTGGCAGATAGCAAAGGACAGTTGGGCGACCGCAGCTGAGATTCAAAAATGTGTGCGAGAGAGACATAAGGGCACTGGACATAAATTCAACAACCTGGAGAGAGGGGGATGAAGCTGTCAATCGCACCCAGTGGCGATGCTATCTAAGGCGCCACCTCAAATTGGGCGAAAAGAAGCTCACACAACAAGCAGAAGAGAGGAGAAAACGTCGAAAGGCACACCAGGAAAATATACAACAGAGGGCTGTCACTTCAGGGGCGCATTCAGTTATGACCGAAGGGGCTGTTATTATTATTATTATTATTACACACGCCCATTGAGGCATATTGGGAATAGGCCCATACTTTCTTGATCATCGGCACACTAGGGGGATGTGGTCAGCAGCACGCCGGCCGCCTTAACCTTCCCAGAGTTGCTCTGGTACCCAATTCATGAGGCTAATCCGACCCCAGAGCCGTTTGCGGTAAAAAAAAAATCCCACATCAACTGGGGATCGAACCAAGGACCACCGAGTTAGGAAGCCAGTGCACTAACCACTGTGCTACTGCGGCTCTATAAACATATTGATATATTGTCCTCCTAAGTTTCAGTACTTCTTAAAATATCTATATTGTTGAATCTGGCTCAGATATCAAGATAGCTGTGCAACTTCCATTCACCCGTTCTTACTTCCATTTCTCCTTCATTCGTACCTTAATTGCTCAATTTTTCCCCTGACAAAGTCCGTAATTTTCTCGACAATGATAATTATTATTATCTGCTCCTCACATGCTCTCTGTCAACTCCATCCTCTCTGCTCCTCATGCCTCCTAAAACTTTTCCTTTATCCTCCTGCTACTCTTCTTCCATTATTTGAATGCACCTAAATCCTGGACAGTATCATTCAACGCAATACAAGTTTTATTACAATATAATTAGCAGATACTACGCTATGATGGAGTGGTCTCCTGGGTGTAGGGTTTCGCTTCCGGGGGGAAAAAAAATTGATGGAAAACGTGCTGTTCAAGTTTGCACTGCAAATTTAAAACGCAGTGCATTTTTTTCTTTCTTTCAATGTTGGAGCGCCTTTGTTGCTGAAAACGATGTCTCCAGCTTTTGTTGCACGAATTGAATTTTTGTTGCAGTATCAATGGTTGCGCCCCGTGTAGTTCCTTTTCTATAAACATTTTGGTGGTGGGTAGGTTTCCTAATTTGTTTTATTTTGCTGGAGCAGCGGCCGTATGGCTTTCTCTTTACGATTCCCAACTGCTGAGGGATTTTTAACGTGCGCAACTTACACAGGGGACTTCCTATTTTCGTGCCCTTATCCCAGAAGGCTGGGGATCCGATTTCACTACCAATGAGACCTGGGGGGAGTATGACATCATTAGGACCCCTGGTTATGAAACAAATTTCCATAAATTATATTCTCTCCACTTGGCATCGAACCCGGTACTTTAAGAATTCATAGGAGCATGCCATACATCTTAGCCTCTCCGACCCCAAGATGTGGTTACATCTGTCTTTGTTATAGCAGTTCTAGCTATAGTTGTGGTTATATCTGTCTTTGCTATAACCGTTGTAGCTATAGTTGTGGTTATATCTGTCTTTGCTATAACAGTTCTAGCTATAGTTGTGGTTATATCTGTCTTTGTTATAACTGTTGTAACTATAGTTGTGGTTATATCTGTCTTTGTTATAACCGTTGTAGCTATAGTTGTGGTTATATCTGTCTTTGCTATAACATTTCTAGCTATAGTTGTGGTTATATCTGTCTTGGTTATAACCGTTGAAGCAATAGTTGTGGTTATATCTGTCTTTGCTATAACAGTTCTAGCTATAGTTGTGGTTATATCTGTCTTTGTTATTACCGTTGTAGCTATAGTTGTGGTTATATATGTCTTGGTTATAACCGTTGTAGCTATAGTTGTGGTTATATCTGTCTTTGCTATAACATTTCTAGCTATAGTTGTGGTTATATCTGTCTTTGTTATTACCGTTGTAGCTATAGTTGTGGTTATATATGTCTTTGCTATAACAGTTCTAGAGCTGCATCTGTGGTTATATTAGTCCTCGTGTTACTACAGATCTGTTACATTCTTTACTTTGTAACCGCAATTTACATCGTAGTTTGAAGAACCCAACCCCTGCAGACCCCAGTAGAACAATGCCAACTAAGATGGTTTGGCCATGTCTGCAGAATGGGAGAAAATCGGCTGCCACGGCAGGTATGGGAGGCTAAGAGCCATGGATCCAGACCTTCAGGACGACCCAAGTCCGCTGGGATGATAACATTAGACAATCTCTGAAGGACCGAGGACTAGAAGGGAACCAGACCAGGAGGAAGACAGCCGATATGATAGTATGGCGCTCTCTCTTCCAAACCTCTGCACCTCACGGTAGAAAAGGAACGACGAAGTAAGTAAGTAAGATTTCAGCTAGTTTTGAGAAAAACGCGTTTAAAGTTTTTGGATTACTAGAAGGACACATCACATTAAAATGGAATGTTGCATGATGATCGAACCTGGTAACTGCCTGATATTGTGTAGGAGGATAGATTAAGATGTCGTTTTATGACCTCAGGTCAATTTTGGCCAACAAAGGAGATGGAATAAAGCAGTATTAAGACGACGAAGTTAATATTAGGTTTATGTTTGTAAAACTATCATTACAATCAATGTGGCTCGTGGTGATCCAGTCCATTTTTTTGCTTCATTTAGTGGGATAGTAGCAAATAGGTTAAAACAACTCCTGTGCTAGTAATACGGATTTCAATGTTTCTGAAAACTGAAATAATACAATTTCACCTTTCATCGTGTTCAGCTTCTGCCTATTACTTAGTTTCTCTGTCGTTTAATTATATCTCTGTCTTATCTTCTTGTTATTCTTAATCCATTGCTCCTGTTCTTATTTGTCTTTCTATACATCTCTTCCTGTTCCGTCCTTTTCTAACCCTCTTCCCTTTCGCCTTCCCATACCCCTCTTTCTCTTCGCATTTCTTTCTATCTCTTCTGTGACCGTGTGACCATGTAGATTGTTTATTCTCCAGACTAAGATTCGTTTTGTAAATGGTTCTATTGCTTTTGTTGCAGTGGAACGAAAGGCTATATGCCTCAGATGTAGATTCCATCTACATTGTAGAGGAGAGTGAAAACCTGTTACCAGGTTCTCTGACTAACCCTGCTGATCTTTATAGTATGTTATTGGCCGTCACCACCACCACAATGTACACAATATTAATTGAACAACACAACTTCTTAACATCGCACAAAATACTCTTGAAGATATCAACTACAGATGCAGACGTTTTCTTGTCTTTATTAAGGAAGATTCCAGAACACAGCTTTGATTCGAAAGAAAACATTAAATTGCATCTCAAAAATGAAAGCGTGTTCGTAGAGAGGCTGGAATGCATTCTATGTCGTCGGTCGTCTATAACAAGTCTTAATTTGCCTGTTTGGTCACGTCATCAAGTATTTCAAACAGCTGGTTGGGAATCTCTGAGATAGCTTCTCGAAAATAAGTCTGTATTTGACGTTATTATTCTTTGCTGCAATTCTCATCTGGTTAAAAGGGCTTCTATAAATCGAAAGTTGTTATAGTCCGTTCATGACTTTTCCTAAAAGCTTTAGTAACACTTTTTCTATAATGTTCTTTTGAGTAGCCCTTAGCATAGCATAAAACTGAGATTGGTTGAAGCTTTCTAAAGTCACTTGACGAAACGAAAGTTTACCTACACCTATCTCACGTTGTCACTACTAATTAGAACATAAATTTAGTAACCTCATTGTGCTGACGATGTTCACCAAGGATGTTGTAGGTAGTGATAGACGTTTCTACTTCAGACTATGATGATCGACTTTAGTTAAATCTACTAACGAAAAACCCCAGTGTCAACTGGTTTCAGTTTTGTAACAATTAAATTTTGAGAAATAACTACTGCACATGTTTGTTTGTGCGTTATGTTAGCATTCTATTTTATTTTATTAAACTATATTATCTGAAACCATGCTGCAGATAGAGCATGCAGTCATGTTGTCTTGTCCACTATTTCCCTATTATATTTTAAGGTTTTATATTATAACTCAGATGCAATTATGCATATGAGCATTCGGCGGTCAGACTTCCTTCTCCCACTTTATGAGTTATTCTGCGTGCATTTCTCTACTTCCCGATGACGTGGGACACTTCAGATAGTGTGGCTGTCAATTCCGTTTAACCTCTACGGTCTTTTCAAGCTGTCGTGTTACCCTTCTTGATTTATCGGAAGCTCAGTACGCGTTTTTTATACTCGTATGTTTACTTCTATTCATGCCGTCTCTCTTACAGCATATGTTGTAAACACGAAAAACAACATTTTTTTTTTTTTTTTTTTGGTATAAATGACTCCACGTTTTACCAGTCACCTTGAATCTCCCAGAATACTTTTTTTTTTCTTTGTATTCATACCATTCTAACTATTCTTCTGTCTTCTGTTATCTTGAAAGATTCTTTTCTTACTGACTCCTCTTTTGTTTTCATACTATCAGTATATTTCAACAAGTTGTTTTCTTTGTGTTTTTTCCCGAGAAGACGCTGATATACTTTCCAGTACTCTTTTATCCCCAAGAATTTCTCTCTGTTTAATACCAATATTACATTCTTTTGTATTCTCTTTTATTTTAATGCACTTATCTTGAGAATTTTTAGCACCTGATGTACGTCCTCAGTAAACTCTAATGATTCCATGATAGTTATTTCTTACTCACGAGGCTACAAGTTTCAAACAGGTTCGTTGGCTAGACTTTAGGCCTGTTCTTGCGATCTAAATTTATCTCACTTTACATCCGTTGATTACGGTTATCAGTGTGTCGAGTTCAGCCCATATTTATTACAAATCCCATTAACATTGCCTGTTAAAAACTAAGATTGCCTACGAGCACGACATAACACCAGCACGTTTTCGGGTGTCGATTCTTTCCTTAGACTGATGTTTCTTTTGGCGCCTTCTGCTTCAGAAAAATGTTTTCTTTATATAAATCTTATTCTTCCTTTTGCGTTCCTTACGGAGCATGGAACACTAATGCAGCTGGTTCCGTTGCAAGATGCCTGCACCAAACATTCACATGCTAGTGCAGCAGTGGTTTCAGCGGTCATTTTGAAGGTCATGTTATTTTTTTTATTTTTCAGACCTTTTTTAGGTCCTCTCTTTTGTCTGATATTGTCCTTTTTTGACAACATGTCACAGATTGTTCTGTTTATGTGAAAAATAATGTAGATATCCTAAAGCAGGATATGTCCCATGGAGCCGTGGACCCATTCTTTCTTTGTTTTCTCAGAGACCCCACATATAAACACAAATAAAATACACTCTCATACACATACTCACACAAACATGCAGTCACAATTTAAAAAAAAAACAGAGAGACACAGAAAATCGCAGTCATACATGACATTCACAAAAAACGAGATCACACAAATAACTCCCTCACAACACTCAGATGAAGCACACAGACAAGCGAACTCCCTTTTGCTGGTACTCATTAACGTAAAGTGTGCTTCCGTATCATCCCTTTGTTCCCATCAATCCTCTCAAAATACACGATCTTTTTCTCTGTCAATCACTCTTCTTTCCTTCTTGCCTGCGACTAACAAGATACCTGTCTTCCTCATTATACCTCACGCCAAGACTTGTCTCCCCTGGTTCATAATTTCCCCAGGGCACACAACAAATAGTATTAATCTCTTTCTTGTCAAATTTTGGACAACTTTTATTCAGCTTCAGGCTCAACCTTCAGACGTAACATCTTGTTCTAGAATGTTTTCTCCTTTTCATATTTGTTTACGTCCTGGCTAACAGTGCATTTTCATCTCTTGGTGACCGTATCTGTGGCTGAGTACTCTCTACAAAGATTCTACTGATTGCATTATTCTCCTCTCTGCTATTTTCCAAAGCCTGATAGCATATGATTTACGCAATTACCTGTAGACGTAGACGATGAAGGAAAGGACCGCGAGATGAAGAATTTAGAAATACCACCATTAACAGTGTACTGTGTAGTTCCCGCATGCCTCTGATGAGACAAAGAAAAAATGAGATTACTACTACATCAGTTGCAAGTTAATAAGAAATTGTGTATGCAGTAGGCAGCCTCATCAGGTGATTAGATTATAATCACGCAATAAATCACTGATGCAAGAGCTCACAACCACTTTGGTGCTGGCTTCCTATAAGAAAGGTGGCTACAGTGATTGTTCCGTGTTCCAAAGAGAGCAAACGTGGAAATCAAATTGTTCAGTATCCGTCTTTATGACAGAATTGTGATTTTCATTATATCCACTGAGTTATATGATATACGCTGAGGGAGAGTAAAAATTCAGAGAAACGGTTCGGTTGACGGGGAGCAGGAAAGGCGCCTGATTAATATCAGGAAAACAAAGACTTAGCAGCTGAATTTGTTCTTTTTTCCCTCTAAAGTTTTTGGTACGAGTTTACGAGATCATTTGAGGTACGATTTTACGATACCATCTGTACTGCTGTTCATTGGTTCAAAGCTTGCGATCGAAATTTGAAACCTACATTCAACGGGTTGTGAAGATACCTGCCTTGACCAGGAGACGTGACCGTGCCACAGAGACGAATTAACGGAAATAGCAGTATCAACACTACAGCAGTTTGGAAGCTAAGTGAAATTTTTAACAGGCAAATATAACAGAACTTATTGATCTGTATTCCACAGCTAAACTTCTAAAAGCCGATATCAGTTTCAATGACGAAATCTATTTTTTTAGTAATCACCAGTTCATATTTATTACATTTGTTCCAAAGTAACAGATCATTAAATTTGTTATATGTCGTTTTTTTTTTTTTTTTACAAATTCGTAGTTGATTTGGTTATTACAGAGAGAAGTGCAAACGGAGGAATCAGCATCTTTACTATATCTATATGTGTATCTATATGTATATCTATATGTATATGTATATCTAAATGTATATCTATATGTATATCTATATGTATATCGATGTCGTGATTTTAGTCTGTCTAACAACACGGTCATCTGGATATTTAGGAGTAAATCTTATCATACCGCACGCCATATGTTAAGAACTCTCGGATACAATAACCAATGGAAACGCACTCTTATTATTGTGTGTTAGGAAACGTATTATGCTTGAACATAGAGGCCCATTCTGTGTAACCGATGGGACAATGATATTTAATTTTGGATAGAATAAAGAAGTATCACCGGAAAGGGTTATATAATTCAACAACGGGAATGTTACTTTAGAGGTAGGTGTAAAAACTTTCTCGAATAGTATTCTAGTAAGAGAGAAATATCGAGTGAAAGAGCTTCGTTACATCAGGATTAGTCCCAACTTAGCTAGTTAAAGCATGCATATATTAAAATGCAATTTGCAAACTAACTAATTAGTAAATAGATTAATACAGAATAATTCACCGTATAATTCAAGCTTTAGATGACCGAAATCGTCCCATAAATAAGGAAGATAATTGAAAAACTAGTTTTTACTCATTGAACAGAAAGGAAAATTATGCCTCAGTTTGAGATTTTTATCACCACTTTTACCCCCTGTCATCCGATACGGCGGATGCACTAGTATATAAGACCTTGCCCTTGGCTAAATTGAGGCCACAAAATTCAAAAACTGCAAGCTGAACAGAAGAAGCGGTAACAGTGTAATAGTCGTGTACCTTTGCCAACCGCATCTGTAGCGCAGACATTAGATGCCATTAACAGCTTGTGTGTTTTGCCTGAGGGTAAGAATGACTATATATATATATATATATATATATATATATATATATATATATATATATATATATATATATATATATATATATATATATATATATATATATATATATATATATATATATATATATATATATGTATTTTTGCTGTGATTAATCCAATGGTATGTTAGGAAGTGCATAGCCTGTGTTAAGAAGATATTACAGGACGAGTGTGCTGTCGGCTGGAAAGAAAGCATGTGTTGACTTTTAGAGACGAAAGCCAGCATTGTGAAATATGTAGAATAATTGAGAATGATGGCAAAAATATTTATAGCAGCACACTTTTTTCATACTGTCTCGAATATCCAACGCCGAAGCTATCTATCTATCTATCTATCTATCTATCTATCTATCTATCTATCTATCTATCTATCTATCTATCTATCTATCTATCTATCTGTCTGTCTGTCTGTCTGTCTGTCTGTCTGTCTACCTATCTATCTGAATCTACTCTTGAGTTTAGGAAGGCAAAGACCAGGAGGAAGGGAATTGGTTACCCACCTCAAAAAGGTAGACTTAGTCTAGTAAAGGCCTTAACAAATCACGCCCTACAGCAGCATTAGCTATGGGACCTCAACGTGCTCACATATGATACAATCTTCCAAATACCCTGAACAAATATGCCAAGTCCTCAATTATTCAATAGCAGATTCAAATATTTCATAAGTTCTGATTATATGGAACTCTAATCTGATCAATGTTTCGAATTATTGTCTGATATACTGTACGGATGTTTTGGATTTTCATTAATTTTTTTTGTTTTTTAACGTACTTAATTTTCATAATGATTGCATACTGTAAATGTAATATTAACTTTATAATGTTGCATATGGGAATGAAAGAATACAGTAAGCAAAATTAGAGAGAGAGAGAGAGAGAGAGAGAGAGAGAGAGAGAGAGAGAGAGAGAGAGAGAGAGAGAGAGGGCAGCATGTTAGACGGGCCTGCATGCCTGTTGCATATCTCTTTGCACACCGCAATGTATTCATTATTTTGAAACGCTGCGGTGCTCAACAAGAGGGTTGCTAGAGTAGAATGTCGTAAAATAAGTGTATGGTCTGTGTTGTTATGGCCGAGAGCGAGATTTGGTATGCAGGTCGTGAACAGGACTGAAAATATTGTAAGATTTTGGGTAGTTGATTTTTGAAAGTGTTGCCGGCAGGAAGGACTGCGCCATGTGTATTTTTCCTGATGGTCTTATGTCCGCCAGTGTGTCTGCATGCAGGGAAAGTGTTGATTCATATGTATGCCAGCTGTTTATTATTATTCAGGAAGTATTTTAACGATGTTGTACGATTGAGTAATAGATAATCATATCACGGACCATTGTCAGGATGACGAAAGCACCGGTGCTGCTGTGTTTATGCAGACATGAACATTAATGGCCCTGTATGGTTGGCCTTATAAACTATGTGATCATGAATCTTTAATCGTAAATGGAGTTACGTAGTGTATGTAGTTGTCAATACAATATATAAAATGTCAGCAGTATTAATCTGACATTATTTCGACCAGCTGATATTTGCAGTTTCCATTTGATAGATAAAGTAACATTCCCCTCGAGATATAACGTGACCACACTTCTGCCAGCTTCAAACACATGCATAAATTGAACGCAAAAATGCGCAATTCTTAACCCGTTGAAAATAAAGTTCGTTCGTTCATTCGTTCATTTTTTCGTTCGTCCGTTCATTCCTTCATTTGTCCCCTTGCAGGAAGCCTGCAACAAGCATTCATATACTCTCGTAGTTGGGGTTTCTGTTATAACTTGTTTACATGACCAGATGGCCAGACTCATGCACAACTTCACATTAGTCACTTTGTACGCATTGTAGGAGCAGCAGTCCTTTTATGTCTTTGCCTCATCGGATACCCCGGGTAACTACACGAGGCCATAGCAGTATATCCATAGTAAAGCGACCGTATAAACAGAAGAAACGTGACGCCGGTCCTTTTCAGCAAGGGACATTGTGATAATGCATGCTATTTTTCTGTGTATTAGAATTTTTTTTGAGATGAAATCCAGTGGAAAATTGGAACTGTGAAGAAGTGCTGGCGTCGAACATTATCATAATCACCATAAGATCTCAAGTACGACCCCATTTTATCTGTAGCACTTACCGTTATTAGTTTAATAACCTAATGAAAGCGCCATTTTTCTAGATGTTCGACGTACTGACTGTCAAGATTCTGCCGTGCAGAAAATTAACGATCATGAAAATGGAAAATGACTGAGTCATGATTTCATTAGATGTAGGCACTGGAGGAGTACTGTCAGGAATAAACGTGGGGAAAATGAGAAACCATATAGAACAGGGCCCCATGCAGTTCCCGGAGTCTCTAATGAGACAAAGAATACGACTTCAGCCCCCTGACGTACGTCACATGAGACGTCTAATATTGTTATTGTTGATCAGAATCGACGTCACTTCACTCCGGCCAAACACACAGGTTCCCAGTTTCCTTCAGCAAATGTCGAAGAGTATCAATGCTAATTGTTCCTGTTGCGTGCTGGTTATATACACGCCGGATGCTTCCTCTCATACGTCGTCCATCTCTGCTGGTTCTACGTATGATGCCACATTCCAGCAGTCTTAGCCATGATGATTCATCTATTACAGTGTCATTCTCTAATGGGCGATTGTTAGTTTCTCTCAGTATCTCTCCGTTATCAATATCCAATGCACCTTCTATGGGCGTTCTTAAAGCTAGTCTATCAGTTCTTTCATTGCCACGTACCCAAGCATGACCAGGGTTCCTGAAGATTCGAGGCTTCTATGGAACGTCTAATATAAAGTTGAATATGGGAATGGCAAACTCATCATTGCCACATTAACCACCGCTGTAAGAGCATTTGACTGCTTGGTGCAGGAATTCTGCAAGGGATTGAGCTGTAGTGTTGGCTCCCTGCTCTGTAAGAAGCGCAAACGAAAATAATAATTATGAGGATGATATAAAACAGACATTGTTATACATTTGCCCTTAAGCATCCCCAGTTAGGAAAATTAGTGCTCACACCTTCCATCCTTCTTCTTCTTTGATCCTTAGCCGCTGACTATCAAAGCAGTCAGTGGCCATCACGCCTGGTGGTATCTTGTAGGGCCACCATAAACTGCTTCCACTTTGTTCGGTCGGTTGTCATCCTTCGTACAGTGCCCCAGCTCTGGTTAATTCTTTGTACTTCGGCCTCCACACTCTCCGCCAAGCTGTTCTCGGTCGACCTCTCTCTCGTTTTCCCGCGGGGGCCCATAGCATAGCCGCCTCCGTAATGGCATCGGGATCTCCCCCGAGGACACGGCCAACCAAACCCCAGCGTCTGCCAGCTATGATGATGTGCACGTCCTCTTGGTTACTCCGAGTAAGTAGTTCTTGGTTAGTGATAGTATTCGGCAAAAAGATTTAGAGAACTTTCCTTAGGCAGATTGTGTGGAAGGAGGACAGTCCCGATATCTCCTTCTCTGGCATTCTCCAGCACTCTGCACCATAGAGAAGCACAGAAAGTACACAGCTCTCATATAATCTTAATTTGTCGTGTGTGATGCACTAGGAAGACCCCCAGATGTTGTCGAGACTAGCAAAGGCCTTTCTCGCCCCACTCATTCTGCCCCTGATGTCCCCGCTTGTTCCGCCGTCTGGTGCCACCATGCATTCCAGGCATGTAGACGTGTCTGTCTGTCCCAGCCTCTGGTTCCTCACTGTCATGGGCTCAGGACTGCCCACATTGAGTGTCATTATCCCCGTCCTCTCCAGACTGATATCCAGACCCACCCGCCACCTACACCCACTCAGTCTATCCGTTTTCCACCGGATGTGCTGCTGCGAACGTGCGAGTAGTGCAACGCCATCTACACACTCCAGATACTCCAGTGTAGAAAACGTTGTCCATCTAATTCCTCTTGGACTGCCCTCCGTTGTCCGGCGCATCACCCAGTCCATGACTTTCAAAAGTAAAAGTGTTGACAACGGACATCCCTGCCGCACCCCGTCCTCACCTCAAACGTTAGATTGCTGTCACGGAATTGCCTCCCCTGCTTTGCAGTAGTAGGTCCAAAATTGCCAAAACTCAAGAGTATCTAATATGGGCCTTCAAAGGTGTCTACCTTGGCACAAAATTGCTCTTGGTAGAGTTGTAGATAGAAGGATAATGATGCTTCTACCTCAAGGGACTATTCATAAGATATTTCCGAAGACAAGAACAATGCTGCATTGGCAGGGCAATGGTTAACTTATATCGGTCCGCCGCCTTTTATGAAGAATTAAGCAATTATTAATTTCAGCTCGTTCAAGCCGCCACTCTGATTTACTCAGTAGAATTCTTCTTATTATGGTATAGCTCTGTTTTGAGTGTATTTAGTAAATTGACTGAGACAAACATGCAATACATTCAAAATGATTAAATCGACGTTAAATATGTATATTTGCAAATAACAGATTTAATAGTCAATTAGGTTTTAACAAGGTTTTAAAGAAATGAATAATCATTTATTTAAAAAAAGTTTATCATCACTGTTGTGATGGGATAGAAATGGGTAAAAGAGGTCACTTGGCAGCTTTTATGTGTTACTTAGCTGTAGTGACGGTTATACTCCTTCTGATGGTTTGGTTCTTGGTACACTGATCACGCTCGTCGCTGGTCAAGGTTGTAGGGCGCAGCACGATCCCAGAATGTCAGGGCGTGTCCACGAAGTTGGTCCCTTGTCTTTAAGTTCAGGTCACGTTTCCCTTCTAGTTCCAGAGATAGTATCCTCAACTGGTACTACGAACAACTATGGTAAAAGAATAGAAACAATACGCTATCCTGAGTATTGCATTTCCCGTCACATAGTTATGGGTCCCTTTCTCCTATTCCACCATCCCATCTACCTCAGACTTTACCCTCAACGAGAATTAAACTTAATCCATCGAGGGGAAACTTTCTTTACATTTAAATTGAATAGCTTTATATTTACTTTGCATTCAAATGAAAACGTTAATAGTAAAGAGATAGAATATGTTTACGTTAACATCTACACTGATTGAAAAGTGTTCACAATATAGATTGAATATGTTTTCATTTACATATACACTGGTTGAAAAGCTTTGAAACTTTCATTAATTTTTTTAAGTGAATATGTTTAACTCTTTAAGTCCCAAAAGCCGATATATCGTACTTCCTTCTAGACCCATTTGGCCCAATCAACGTTAAATCGGCTTTCATATCTTTTGCTTCTTTCTAGAGCTGTTTTCTAATTTTAACAACCCAAAACGTCATTTCTGACAGGAAGTACTTTCTTTTAAGTACCTCGTGTATTTATGTATATGAACATTAAAATTTTTTTTTTCCAAACAACAACAATAAAAAAAAGCACTTGGGTGGCCATTTTTGTTTGGGCCAAACCCAATTTTTTGCTTGGGACTGAAAGAGTTAAATAGACATTTACACTGATTTGAAAATGTAGATATTATAATTATAATATACATCATTTCTTTCATCTTTTCCTCCCTGCTCCATTTGGAACTTGGGACTACCTTGCTTTTAGTACTCTGTAAGAAACTAGCAATAAGACAGTCACCAGCCCTTGCAGTAGTGGTTCATGAAATCATCATTCTATATGATGAAGTTGCCAGCCTCAAATGACTTGGACATCCACTAGCACTTTTCACATTAATATTCATATGGCAATACATACATATTAGTTCACATGTTAGTAATGAAAAAAAATAAAATGTAAAAAAGTACAACTTACGCCAATCTTGGCTCACAGACTGTTTGTTCGACGGCGGGAGGTGGTGGTGGGGGGAGACTGCTTCTGATGATCAGATTGCCTCCTGTTGTATCACTCTGTATAGAGTTTCCTATCATAATTACATTGTCAGACCAGTGACAATCGGGAAAGGACCGATGGAGTGTGGAAAGACAGATGACACTGGGAAAGACTAGAACCGGCTGACCGGGTTGGCACCCCGTAAGCTGTATACAATTGCTACAAGACCCAAAAATGATAGATGCCCCCAGGATTCACCAAAGGGGGGGGGGAATGATGAATCCACAGGCGCCTCATTGGAATCGATCAGATCCGTACGGACTTCGAGCTCTGAACAATGGCTGGAATTTCCATGTGCCTGTGGTAGGAGATTATCTACTCAGAGAGGAATGATAATCAACAGAACGAAAAAGGGGTGTGGGAGTTCATCAGAGGGAGATCAACAGCGCTCTGTCTAGATGGGTAAGACACAGTGCTGAGTACAGTCAAGATCTGCCTGATGATGATCTCACACACTTCTTCGAAAGCTGCATCCAAGGTATAATGGGTTCATTTTCTACACAAGACAACAGGAGGCTGAGACACCTGGGAGTCATGACCCAGGTGGGCCCGCTCCCCTTAGAGTGTAAATGAGAATAATGGGCCGAAACACTTGTTCGACGAGAGGACTTCTTCTGATGATCAGATTGCCTCCTGTTGTATTGCTGTGTACAGAGTTTCCTATCATAATTGCTCAGAGAAGTAGGTTTAAGGCACTGGCAGATGCGTTTTTTCACGTGTCTTGGGGGTCGTTATGTTAGCACTAAACTCCCACTATGACTCCGTGTTTCAGTTTCCTCAGATGCCGGTCTTCATTACTAAAATGATTTCCTGAGCTCTTTAAGTTCTTTAAGATGTTCCACAAAGTCCGGTCTGATAAAGAGAATTCTGCATTCTAACCCGGGCAGTCTGGTTTCGTCTTGGCAAGCGATCCTCACAGTGAATTTTCACAGTGTCTTAAAACTGCAAAAAGGTCAGGTTATATGGCCCTTCTTTCCCGCATTTGTTTGTTACAATGTTAAGAAAGCTCCAATCGTTTCAAACATACGTGTTTTGTGGGGTATGGTCAAAATTATTTCCTCCCGAAATAATGTGCGTGATGCAAAAGGTCACCTCTCCCATATATGGAAATAAAACATCCGGTGCCTTGTATGCAAACTCACAATCACATCTGTAAACCCATTTCCTACCCAACATAATCTACCGAGACAGGTTATCGGTAATATTGATACCGAGATGGGCCAGCGGAAGCGATTACGCATTCTCACCCGTGTTTGCGTAGATCCCCCAGACTGATCTCTCAGATACGCAATAAGGCTTTCTTTTCATCGATCGTGCGCGACCATCTTGTACAAACACAGATCGCCTCTATCAAAGGTGGCTAGACAACTTAGATGATAAACGTAATATCCGCTGACCTGTCTAATTAGCTTGGTATTATTACGATTCACTTGTCGAAACGTAAACAAGTCTGGGAGCGGCGAGGCAAAACTGTAGGGCATAAAATATGCCGAATAATACGACGATGAATGAAGAAATTAAGTGATACTGCCGGAGAGGACGACAGTTATGAAAAGTGCACACAAATAATAGGACGATGAAGGAGAGAAACAAGGGCGCCAAAGTACATGTTTAAATAGTTTTGTGACAATTGCTCAACCCAACACCACATGCAACGCCAGCACAGAGGCCTCATAAGATAGAAACAACGCAGTCGGAAATTTCATAAGCCCTGAGCATTTTCCACCGGCTATTCCCGTGCACGCTGTCAAAAGCCTCCTCAAAATCAACACAGTTAATGTATAGCTATCTACGCCATTCCGAGCCCTTCTCCACAATGCCCCTGAGGGTGAATACATGATTCGCACATCCTCTGCTCCCTCCGATCCCCGCCCGCTCCTTCCCCCGCCTATGGTCTACTTCTGTCCTACCTCAAACTAATTAATGGAATATTCAAGACATAATTAAGGTGCCACAAGACAACTGTTATATCTAACAAA
Organism: Oreohelix idahoensis; assembly: GCA_024509875.1. Classification (NCBI taxonomy): domain Eukaryota; kingdom Metazoa; phylum Mollusca; class Gastropoda; order Stylommatophora; family Oreohelicidae; genus Oreohelix; species Oreohelix idahoensis. The sequence goes on from JAMPIV010017285.1 coordinate 50,707, forward strand.
TCTATCCCACGCACAATGTCATCAAAAGGTAGCGTTGGGGGGCGTTTCGTTGCATACAAACATACTGTCACAAAATGGCTTATTTAAGAGTCTGTCTGAGTAAAGAGACAAGACACCAATTCTGAGGAAAGTCTGAGAAGATAGCTTAAGATGAGAATTAAAGTGACTGTAGAGGATGAGACTTATAGCTTCAAGGGTGAGAACCTAGATTGACTCTCCCTCGCCACTTGTGACTTGTTTTTATAGCTACTGTCTCACCACCTCTTGCTCCGAGGAGATAAGGTTTATACTAATTAATATCCACAGACACAAGTGTACCGTTAAGGATTACAGGTACAGTATAGTGAAAGACAAACTGATCCAAGGCACATTTGTTCAATTTATTAAATAATAATAAAAAAATACCACACCGAAAAAAACAACGTGCAAAATTCGCACAAGCTGCAAAAGGAAAAGAATAACATTAAATGATTGACAAAATATCTCAAATTACCACGCTCTCTTCCACATCTACACGAAACAAATACGGTTAAAAAATTAAAGGGGAGGGGTCTCTATGTAAGAGCCACCACCAACTGAACACTAACTATTCCTAACTAAATAAACTGTGGAGTCCCACACACCACAAGGGTACTCTCCACCAGTTTTTTGTAGCGCTGTCTCGGTTCTACAGACAGAGGATGAATTAACAACACCTCTCAACTAAACTGTCTCAGTGACACTCCCTGCTGTCCTACACGACTGAATTTCACTCAACTAAATGCTTCACACTAACTGCTGCACAGAGCCCGCTACCTCATCTACCTCAGAAGCTCACCTACAAGTTCCTATATCACTAACACATCAGTTCCTGAAACATCTGATGCTACTCTCTCTTCTCTCCTTCCTTTAGAGGCCTTCCTGTCGCTATTGACCCCTTCTGATGCTCAGATGCGATGCCCTTTGTGGGTACTAGCTCCCGTTAGCATTCGAGAGGCATGATCTCCCTCTCTCCTCTCCTGAATAGCTGATGAAAAGACCCTTGGTGACGAGATGTAGAGCTACACTGGCTATAAATCTAGCCGATAGTGATGACACTCAATCTTACACCGATCGGCGATTTAACCGCTACGGGTTTTGGCCTACTGCTTTATTGTGGCAGTATGAGTACAATACTTAGGCAAACGTTGCCGGTTAGTATTGGGCCGGGAGCCAAGCGCTCCGGTTTCTAGGCAATTTTCCTGCTGAGGTATATCTTTCCCCAAGCACGGGGAAATCCGGATGGCTGGTCGTACTGGAAAAAAACCAAGCTAGGCGCGCCCGTGGCTTTGCGCGTAACCCAGCTATCAAATGCAGTGATATCTCTCGCCTTCCTCTAGTATGGAAGGCCACAAAATTCCGTTGTAGGCTTCGGGGTTTTGCCTACGACGCCGTGAATTGCAAGACGTCCAGGATATCCCACTAATTCAGGCAAACTGAAATACGTCTGTCACTATTCACGGCACAACTTTCCAGAACTGAGAGCACTAGACACACAGACACGGACCTGATATATACTACTACTTTCCTGATATAATCTCTAAAAAGTGGGCAGAAACCGACGCGATGCGTAATAGATCTAGAATCATCTCCAACAAAAATGCACCTACCCCCACTATTTACGTAATAACAGAACTTCTCCCTAAAATAAAATCAGACCCATTATTAACAATTTCCCTTGAAACAAACCCCTTCAAAGAAAGATTCCTAACGGAGGTCTACAAATCCGCTCCCTGTTGTTGTTGTTGCTAATCCCTGGGCGCGAGTTATTACTCTTTTGCCCTTTAGGGAACGAGTTATTCACTCATACCCTTGAGCCAGATTATGGGAGGTGAGGTGTGGGCTTTGTTTCAACCTCAAGGGAGCATCCTAGACTCAGCGGTATGGTACACCAGGCCCACTTTGGCGTGCGTGCGATACCAAGAGGTTTGATAGCTCTCTATTCGGTGCAGGGGGGTTATATCTCCGAGAAAAGACTGACACGAGCAATCAGTCACCGGCCGTGGCACGAGCAGCCAGACAACATAGTGGCGCGGTGGCGAAGCCACCGCCTCCACATGGCTGCCAAAGATGGGCTTTCATGCAACCCCAGGGAGCATCCTAGACTCAGAAGCATAATGCACCAGTCCCGCTTTGGAGTGTGTGCCATGTTCCAAGGTTTGATGGCTCTTTACCCTGCAAAGGGGGTTATATTTCCGAGACGAGGAGCGGACTTGGGCTTTGTTGCAACCAAAGGGAGCATCCTAGACTCAGAAGCATAATGCACCAGTCCCGCTTTGGAGTGCGTGCCATGTTCCGAGGTTTGATGGCTCTCTACCCTGCATAGGGGGTTATATCTCCGAGACGAGGAGCGGCCTTGGGCTTTGTTGCAACCCCAGGGAACCTCTTGTCAGGTGGCGTGGGTGCAATGCCACAAGAAAAGAGGTTCTCTACCATGCAAAGGAGGTTATATCTCAGAGACAAGTATACGATATCTGGCAGAGCAGCCAGTCCATGTAGCGCGCGTATAGGGACGTAGGCGCAGCTACCGCCGGGCCTCTCTACCACTGCCGATGTGCGTCTGCCCTACCTGAACTGGGAAGACCCGGAAACCGGGACCACGCACAGTCTCGATAGGACACGGCAAGTTTATTTACTTGATCGGGTTATATCTCCGAGACGAGTAATGGCGCTACCGCCGTGCCTCTACACAGTGTGCCGAAGGACGGCATCTAGTCAGACACTACCCTATCTGAACTGGGAAGACCCGGCAGCCGGGACCACTCACAGTCTCGATAGGAAACGACATGTTTATTTGTTAGTGGCGCAGTTACAACCGAGCCTCTACCACCGAAGAAGGACGCTACAACCGAGCCTCTACCACCGCCGAAGGACGTCATCGAGACGGGCTCACAGCAATGCCCCTTCTGAACTGGGAAGACCCGGCAGCTGGGACCACGCACAGACACGAGAGGACAAATATCGCCTGCAACGGATCCGCTCCCTGTAACATCTCATCTCATCTCATAATCGGAACCTCTTCTACCCCGTGAAACGAGGTGTAGAGGGGACCCAAGTGCACAAGGCCCATGGGCAGGACATGTAATCGAAATGACTTGGCAAACAGGTGATTAGCCCATTGTGCCCGAACTTGCCCTCATGTGTACTCATATTCGTTATAAAACCATCGAACCATCCAGACGTCATTCCAGCCAAAATGGACAGAGCCTCACATACCCGAAGGTTTCGAGGGATGTCCTTCCTCATCTGCACAAAGGCATTTATAGAGGAACACTCAGGACCCGTAGGTCTGAGGAAAGGAGCAAAATCTGAAACGGACACAGCAGTCTTTGTTACTGGGAGGTCTCCACTCAGAGTGGTGTACCACACACAGTCAGTAAAGACAAAGGTCGCCTGCGGCGCCCCTGTAACATTGACACAACAATTCTAGCACCTCCTTCCGACGAACAACAGACTCGAAAAGTTTTCCTAAAACAGCATAACATTATCTTAACATCTGACCAACCGCTACCACAGAAAGCCGCTACCAATCGCCAAGCGAACGAGTGCTCTCTCTCTCTCTCTCTCTCTCTCTCTCTCTCTCTCTCTCTCTCTCTCTCTCTCCTGAAATCGAAGATCAAAGGACTAGTTATTGCTCGCCCGTGAGTAAACACGAAGAAGGGTCGCTCAGATAAAGGAAACAACAGATGTTACTTACGTAAAATCACCTCATCACAGACCACTTACAAGACCCGATATGCATGTATAATGAAGGCCAGGACGAAACAAAGCCGAATTACCGCCGTGTGTTTACCTAATGTTACATCAATTTACTGACTGTCTTTCTGCTCTACCCACGCGAAGAAGGAAACAAAATAGATCAAGCAAAATGCGGGTAGAGGTTACCCCCACCCTGAAAAGAAAGGGGTGGTGGTGGTGGTCCTGCAATTATTAGAGCCATAACAATAAATTAAAATATTTAAAGACCAGAAAACCTGAGAAAATAATAAGAAGGGAAAAGAACAATAATACGACTGGAAAAGCAACGCGGCGAGTTGAAAATACAGATTAACAGACAATTTGTCACACATACATACAAAAGAAACTAATAAGTTTATGAGAAAGCAATTGTGATAAATACACACTTTACACCTCCCTTGTATTGTTTCTCCACCTTCTTTGGGGAGGCATACCTCACAGATTACGAACTATTGATACAGAGGGCCTCCGGGCTCACGTTGCTTGCAAAATGACCAGTAAGAAGAGGAAGAGTTCAATAAAGAACAAAACGTATATGACAGTCAGACAAAATTTAGAAATTATACAACAAAGTAAAACAACATTTATTGATTAATTTTTTTTCTTGGTTCCTTAGGAGCAAGAAGCTAAGACTTAACTGGCCGCTTTGCAGGAAGCCAGCGTCAAAGACCACGTGTCCTTGTACCTGTGTTTCTGTAGCTACCTTGTATTTGTTTTACATTTTTAGCTGCCAGCCATAAACACACAACTTCATAATAGTCGTTTCTTATCACGTGCCTTAGGGAGCATTAGTCCTAATTTTTCTTTCTCTCATCAGACCCCCCCCCCCCCCTCCCGGGAACTAGACAGGACACAGAATAGTCTATGCAGGCAGAACGCAGATAACACACTTCTAAACATGCAGAATTAATTTGAGAACGAAAGAACGATCTTTTTCAGGGGTTGAAATTTGGGTGCGCAGACCCGTCTAACATGCTGCCTTTCCTATCTGTCATCTTTAATATATTTTTAAATACATTCTATTTCTTTATTTTTTTCGAAAGCTTGAACCATACCTTGATGTTATATTATTTATTTGTATGGCATACCCTGAGTTACCCGGATGGTGCAATTTAAATTTTGAGTCAAGCCCCATTGGTGTGATGAATTATATGATTCATTGGCCATACTAAATAAAACAGAAGGTGCCTAGCTACCTTGATTAAAAGGGAAACTTCCAATATTCCTTTAAATGACTTTATTCAAGCATTATAACGCTTATAGAATTAAACGCTACACAAGAAAACGGATAGACAGTATCAACGTGAAATCTTGCAATCTTTCTATCTGACCAACTTAAAACACTTTGACTGAATATCTGAACTCAGTATAATAAGGGCCGTATATCTCTCTCTACATATATAAAAGGCAACGTCTGTCTGTCTGTTACCTCATAACTCGAGAACGGCTGAACCGATTTTGATGCGGTTTTCTACAGCGTATTGGACATTTCTCTGAAAAGGTTTTAAGTTATTGTAGTAAAATCTGCGAGAATAATCGCTCATTTCAGTAAGATTTTAGTCATAAAATGATAATAAATAAACCCGCCCTATTGTGTCTGACGGTGATACTCTCACACGCCAGCATAGCGCTGAATTTTGTGCCGTGGACAGGCTTAGAACCGATCCCACCGTTTAAACCTACTCGTTTTCCTTGTGACGTACATTTTTAACATTTTGCCCGATCTGATAGAGACTGCGGCAAGACTTACAATTAACGATTTTGCGGAAGTGTGCCGCCAAACTACTGTCTGAATTAACGTAATATTTTGACTTGAACGCATGTAATAAGTAGTAATCCTTACATTTTTTGGTAGTGTAACACGAGACAATACAAATATTTAACGCCTATTTAAATACCCGCCGAGCAAAACCCCGCTTCGCTTGACACGTTGCGCCATACATATATACACGCTGTGGCAAAGCCAACAGAGGCAAACACGCAGACAATTTTATTTCCTCCTCGCAGTAGTATTTCTGACGTCACTAAAACAAGTACTTACTTACTTAGTCGTTCCCCTTCTACCGTGAGGTGTAGAGGTTTGGAAGAGAGAGCGCCAGACTATCCTATCGGCTGTCTTCCTCCTGGCCTGGTTCCATTCTAGTCCTCGATCCTTCAAAGATTGTCTAATGTTGTCCTCAAAGCGGACTCTGGGTCGTCCTCGGGGTCTGGATCCTTGGCTCTTTGTTTCCCATGCTTGTCGTGGTATCCGATCTTCTCCCGTTCTGCAGACATGGCCAAACCATCTTAATTGGGACTGTTCTACTTGGGTCTGCAGGGGGTAGGATTTAAGGCCTTGACGTATCGTCTGGTTGCGTACCATGTCTCTTCTTGTTACTTCAACCACCTTCCTCAGATACCTCATTTCTGAGGTTTGGATCTGGCTTTTATGGGTTGTAGTCATTGCCCATGACTCGCATCCGTATGTCAAGACTGGGACATAGGTAGAGCGGTATACAGCCATCTTCGTTTTCTTACCAACCTCTCTCTTGCTGAGGAATCCTCGATTTATGGCCTGAAAAAGTCTCCCAGCTGCTGCTTTTCGAGTGGCCAACTCTTCTTTGATGCCTCCCTTTCGGTCTATAATTGCTCCGAGGTATTTAAAGTGGTCGACCTGCTCCAGGACCTGTTCTCCCAGCTTAATCTGATGTTTTCTTTCTTCTCGTGATATCACCATGGATTTTGTTTTAGAGCTGCTTATGACCATCCCTCTCTCTTCTCCAGCTCTTCCTTCCAGACTTGCAGGTTGGATTGGAGATGTGCCTCTGATTTAGCAATCAGGGCAACATCATCAGCAAATGCCAGCTCCGAAATATAGATCTGGCTCATTTTCCAGTACCCCACTGAATACTTTCTTGTTCTCTCCTTACATGCCTTCATGACATCGTCCATAAGGAGTATGAAGAGGTAAGGTGATAGGATATCACCTTGTCTTACACCAGTGGTGGTCCTGAACTCTTCCGACTTATGGTTTGCTGTCCTCACATAATTTCTGCAAGACTTGTAGAAGCTCTGTATAGCATGAATCAGAGGTGCTGGAATATTTTTCCTTGCCAAACAGTCCCAAAGTTTGCTCCAGGGGACCCTGTCAAACGCCTTTTCCAGATCTATGAAACAAAGATACATCTCACTCTTATACTCAAGGGCCTTTTCACTCAGCTGTCTGAGTGTGAAGATTAGGTCTTGAGTACTTCGGTTTGCTTGGAATCCGCACTGGACCTCATCCAATTGTGGCTCAGCTAGGCGTCGGAGTCTCTGCTCTAGGATTCTAGAGTAGATTTTACCAGGGACACTGAGAAGGGATATGCCTCTATGGTTTCCATACTGTCAATTGTCACCCTTTTTGAAAATTGGTGTTATGATGGCAATCTCCCAATCCTTTGGTATTGTCTTGTTGTACCACGCTGCCTGTAAAACCCTTAAGAGTAATACTTCGCCTGATGCTCCCATGAACTTAACCATTTCTGGTGTTATACCATCATGCCCTGCTGCTTTGCCCATCTTGATTTTCTCACTAAAACAAGTAGTTATTTGAAAATACATGCTAGCGAGAGATGAAAGGGGGGGGGGGGGGAATGGCCGTCTTGTGTAAAATTTTCATTTGACGATTGCCAGTGACAAAATTGAAAATCTAAACCATAATGAAACTTACCATAAAAATCATATGGTAGTATAGCTTAGAGTCCACTGAGCAAGAATGTGTTTTAAATAATATGGTAGTCCAAGTATTAGCCAAGTTATTGAGAAAATACTAAATGTCTACGGACGCGCGACCAGACAGACTGGTGTTCCTGCTTGTTTTTTTCATAACGTTAGTGGGGACGGCAGCTTAGAAAAGAGGCATTGAGGTAAATTCAAATTCGCTTGGGTAACAAGAGTATAGGAGGAGAGGGGAGCGGTAGGAAAATGGTTACCCAAAACTAAACATCTTTTTGTATTGGCATAACTAAAGCAGGCTGGCCAATCGATTACCACACGCAGATTTTGTTTGGAATTATTTTTGTTTTTCAAAAACTACATTTGAATTCTGGTAGTCGCAAGCTTTCGATTGGCCAGTGCTAATAAATATTAGCAAAAGGCTTTCATTATTCATTGCCAGTTGAACAAAACTTTTCATTCAAATACGCTGAGATCAGCTGTGTTAATTTTAAAATTAAATAAAGAAGTATTCACAGTCTGGACAGTGCAGAAGAAACTGAGGCCATTTCTTTGCAAGTCAGCGTCATTTGTTCATATTTCTTGAAATTTGTGGTAAGAATGCTTTATGAATTTAATATGTTTAATCCCACTGCCAAAGTTAGATACTGCTATTGGGAAAAGTGAAGGACGTGCCGGGAGCAGACATTGTTTAGTCCTCACATTGAACTGTATCTAACTGATGTATGTTGTCATGATTGTGTTTTAATAATTATTGCCTTAGAATATGTTAGTAAGCCTCTGTGTTCCATGAACACTGTTTAACTTGTCTGAAGCATTTAATTTTATAAAAGAAAAGAAGAGAAAATCATACCAAAGGAAATGTGGTTACTCCACATTATTTTATTGATGAAAACTATGTAAACGTACAGTGGCGTATCTGCCATAGGGACCTGAGGTGTGGTCACAGCAAGGTGGGAGTCATGTAAAATTAGGGGCGAGTGCACCTGTAATGCACGCGAGGCTGACCCCATATCACCGTAGGAAAATAATAAATATAATAAGTGATCAGATATAAAAGGCCAGGGTGTCCTTTTGTTGCAGAGGTTTTATTTCCTGTTGCCAGCCGGTAACAGGAACCCTGCTGATTGAGAGTAAAGCCATCAAGTCTCCGACCATTTGTTTATGCTGTCAAAAGATAACGGGAGGAGCTTGGGCATTTTGAGAGATCGAGATTTTCTGCAACTTCATACTGTATTATCATTCTACAAGGAATCCCAGGTGATGTGTTAAGCATCTGGGTATATCTGACACTTTCGTTTAATAAACACTGGTATTTCAAATCATACTCAGGAAGTTTATGGGGTGTGATGAAACTACAGCCCCTCATACACAGTGACTCTCCCTCTTAGATGAATAAAGAGTAAGCTGTGAACATTCCCACAGGAAAGATATATATTGACTTTATAGTTAGTGGACAAAGAGTCCAGATATTTTAGTTGATCTTTTCTGTAAACTATCTTGTCCTCATTTTCAAAGACCTGTCCAAAAGATATGGTTGGACAGGCAGATTAAATTGTACAGAAAAAACATTCATTTTAAAGAAAAACTTAACCACTGGTTTTATTCACTTCCTCATAGAAAATTAAAGTGTTTTTATGTTGTGTACCATCATTTCATTTCTCCCCTAGACACTAGGTACATCATACACCAGACACTAGAGCCAAAATGGTGACCGTGTGAGATCTAGGGAGGTAGCGTTAGGTTCCCTGCACATAATTCATCATCATCATTTATAGAGTCAGGGCCTACATGTGCTTGACCTCACACGATTAATACAGACACGGATTTCATTCTTTTAGGATACCATTATAACCTCCCCAGCAAATCAAAATTTGCTACAGTTATATATCATCAGGGTACAACATCAGGAAGCTGAGCAGTAAAGAAAAAACCCCAAACATTCATATCTCAAGGGACGTAAAAACTCTACCGTTGACCCTTATTATGGGTTAACGCCCTTAGCTTACAAACTGTATAAGTCATACATTTTTCTCCCGTTACATTAAATTTACAAGTGCGTTCCTTTCTGTTATGCAAATTGTCTGAACCGGATTCCTGACACAAGCACTACCTATCACATCTCTAAGTGAAGGAAAGTTTCAATAATACTCAGCTATGTAGAGTTGTTCACGATGCGCATCTAAGAATACGTTACATTCACTAAATTTGCTCTGTGAACGTGTCCTTATTTTAGCATTTCGCGCCAGATTATAAATCTAGGAGATGTTTGTTACCCCTGTAGATTTACGAGCAACGGTTCTTTATGGGACTGGAAGGCCCGAGATCCGTTATCGTCGTTAACTTCAAACAAATCAAACCAAGAAAACTACTGAAATACTAATGCCAACGCTGAAAGTCGTAAATAGTAGCAGTCGAAAAACGTTTTGTGGGCGTGTGAGTGTGTTTATGTATGTGTGTGTGATGGGTACATTATTTAAAAAATAAAAAATGTTTTACAAACTGGAAGTAATCCTAACGTCTTTAATATTATTCGATAGCAATTTAATTATGCCTTTTCATCAGGAGAAATTGAAAAAGTATAAAATATGGGTGCTAGTATAAATGTGTATGTGAAGGAGTGGTTTTATACGTGTATTTGTTACCTATTATTGCCAATTTTTCAATGCACATGTCTTTGTAAATTTGTAAAATTCCACGAAATGTGAATAAAGTTGTTTAATTTTTTTTTTTTAATGAGAGAACGGAGACAAAAAAAAAAAAGTGCTCCCAGGTTGAGGCCCTTCCATTGCACTCCAGTTTGGTTGACCCCTTCGATCACCCCAAATACGGGTGACTCGGGTTCGTAATTTTTTTGTAGGAGGAACTGCGTTCGCGCTGTCTCCTGATTAATGCAATAAACATGAGTGGTGGATATTGTACGTACTTTATTTGACATTGTTAGATATCATGATATGACGAGAGGAAATATACATTGCATAAAACAAAACCGAATGAAGAAAGTCATTGAAGACTTGTGATTCATACGTATTGTCTATATACTTGGCAAGATATGCATTAGTACAATTAAAACCCCAAAAAAGTTAAACCTACCTAAAACGATTCGCAGCAAACCCGACTTGCACCCATTCCGACGTGGATCCGGGCTAAGCCGGGTATGACCTCTAGAACTACATGGTAGAGGCCACCATCCTGAACAGGTTGTGGTATCTGGGAAAAAGTCTGCATACCAAGAATCCGGGCTAAGCCGGGTATGACCTCTTGATCTACATTGTAGAGGCCTCCATCCTGACAGGTTGTGGTAGCGGGGAGAAAGTCTGCATACCAACAATGCCGATGATTCCTTCCGATCTGCCGTTCAATTTTAAGAGACAATTCCCTATTAAAGTCGGTTTTTCTTGAAAGGAAATAATTAAATTGCTATCGAATAATGTTAGACATTTGGATTATTTCAAGTTTGTCAAATGTTTTTATTTGTTTTTTAAATAATATACCCATCACACACACATACACACACACACACTTACACGCCCATAAAGCGTTTTTCTACTGCTACTATTTACGACTTTCAGCGTTGGCGTTAGTATTTCAGTGGTTTTCTTGGTTTTGTTTGTTTGAAGATAAGCACAAGGTCAAACGCTTCACATGGTCGGCGTCGACTTGAGCGATGAGTGCTTCTCACATGGCCAACTGTATGTGGCATTTTCCCGAGTTAGCACACCGGATCACTTATACGTGTTGTCACCAAGTGACTGCACTTCGAATGTGTCTACAAAGAAGCCAAGACTTAAATTTTTTACGTTAGAAGCACACCTCACTGCAATAGTGCAATTAAAATCAAAAAAAGTTTAACCTTCCTAACACGATTCGCAATAAATCCGACTTGCACCCATTCCGGCATGGACCCGGGCTAGGCCCGGGTATGACCGCTAGTACTTCAATATACGTTACATTATTTCATATTTCGTAGAACCGTTGAATTATATGGTGTTGAAAGAACCCTTTCGCGTTTTAAGGAAATGTCGGAAATACCAATAATCACGTATTTGCAGGGCTTACTTTTTTTTTTCACATTTTGTAATATGAAACTACCATTCATTCTCTCCAATTCGCCGCACTTTTGTTTGATGTTTCGCCATATGTGTCGATTGCTGAACGTACTAATCATCCTTGTTTTATATTGTATCCATTCATTCTGGCACAAAATCTGAGGTCGCTTGCTAGAGAAGGACGTTGTAATCAATAAATCAACACGGCTCAGACCGCTGGAATTTGGCATCAAACGTAAAATCAGCGGGAATGGAATGAGACACTGGATCAGTCGTATATTAAACCATTACGCTGTACGAGTCAACAGCATTCACACACTTCGACATTTTCTGCGGGAGACTGAGCATCTATGGGTTTTACTGGAATACAGTGATATATGTCGATTTTGAACAAGTAACTACTTTTGTTTGCAATATAAGTATTTATTTAAAAGTAGGCAATGATTTAGTGACCATCCGATTGGTCGAAAAGAAGCACACACAACAAGCAGAAGAGAGGAGAAAACGTCGAAAGGAACACCAGGAAAATAAGCAGCTGGAGACTGTCATCTCAGGGACGTATTCCCATAGTCAGTTATGATTGATGGGGCTATTATATTATAATCACAATAAAAAAATACAATTTGATAAGACAAGCACAAATGATCAAACCCTATAAACAGTAAATTAGATAATACTTTGGAAACATAATTAGATTAGGGAACCATATAATAAGACCTCATATAAGTATTCGAAAAGTCTGCGATTAAATGAGAAAGAACTAACAGGCGTCGACAGAAAGTGAACGTAGGACAGAGCAATAAAGAAGTGAACGGACACATGCGAACCAGTTACGACCTAGAGCAAGAGAGATGTAAACGGAAAAACTAACATACACATAAAACTTACTTTAGATCTGTGAATATCCCCATCATCAGTCTCACCAACGCCCAACAACTTACGAGTTTTCAATCTGCTGTGAAGGTCGCCACTGCTGTGTTTCCTGTGGGAATAAATAAATGTAAAAGCTATTTTAAATACTATCAACATGTTTAAGCTTAACATAAATACTTTCAACGTTTTTAACCTAACGTAAATATTTTCAACGTGTTTAATTAACCTAACATGAATACTTTTAACGTGTGTAACCTAACATAATTATTTTTAACGTGTGTAACCTAAAATGAATACTTTTAACGTGTGTAACCTAACTTGAATACTTTTAACGTGTATGACCTAACCTGAATACTTTTAACGTGTGTAACCTAACTTGAATACTTTAAACGTGTGTAACCTAACATAAATACTTTTAACGTGTGTAACCTAACTTTAATACTTTTAACGTGTGTAACCTAACATAAATACTTTTAACGTGTGTAACCTAACATGAATACTTTTAACGTGTGTAACCTAACATAAATACTTTTAACGTGTGTAACCTAACATGAATACTTTTAACATCTGTAACTTAACCTGAATACTTTTAACGTGTGCAACCTAACATGAATACTTTTAACGTGTGTAACCTAACATGAATACTTTTAACGTGTGTAACCTACCATAAATACCTTTAACGTGTGCAACCTATCTTGAATACTGTTAACGTGTTTAACCTAACCTGAATACTTTTAACGTGTTTAACCTAACATGAATACTTTTAACGTGTTTAACGTAACCTGAAAACTTTCAACGTGTGTAACCTAACCTGAATACTTTCAAAGTGCTTAAGCTAACCTAAATACTTTCAACGTATTTAACCTAACATGAATACTTTCAGCGTGTTTGAGCTAACCTGAATACTTTCAGCGTGTTTGAGCTAACCTAAATACGTTCAACGTGTTAAACCTAACCTGCATACTTTGACCGTATTAAACATAACCTGAGTGCTGTTAATGTTACTCAACGTAGTCTGGATGAAACCTATGCACGGGACATTTTCGATGAAACAAATTAGCTTAAACATGTTCAAAACTTTCAGGTTAGTCTTTCTATTTTCACCGTACATTTCTTCATACAGTCTCTGGAGGGGAAAAGGGGGGGGGGGGAAGAGGGGTGGAGGGTGCAAGCAAATAACCTTGGATTAAACTTGAGCATTTTGCAGCATGCCTTGTGTAGTTACGGGGGTCTCTGAAGAGATGCAGAAAGATGGCGGATCCAAGGGGGTGGCGACAGGGCGATTGCCCCTCCCTTGGCACTTTGAAAACCTATATTTCATCTCAACCGCCACAGTATTTTTCTCCCCACGTGGGACTTAAGTGTAAGTAATCGTTAGGTCGGACGAATTAAAATATGTCTGGTACTGGACAATGGTAAGTGCCCGAAAGGTAACGAACGTAGTTTTCAAGTAATTTTATATGGCAGGACAATGAAAACAGTAAAAGGAAACGTCATACAACAATGAGGCAAAAGACAGCGCCAGGCAGGCGACACAAGGGGACTTCACTCGAGCCGCAAAAAAAGAGGACTTTGTGACAAGAGGCGGATAATTTATGTATCCAGTGGCATATCCCAAATCAAAAAATGTTATTCTATAATATAAAATATGTGTGAATTTTTATCAAATTTTCAATTCTTGTAGTTGTAAACAAAAAAAAAAAAAACTAAAAACCCCCCCAAAAATAAAATAATAAACAAATAAACACAAAAAAAAAAACAAATAAAACAAAAACAAAAAAAAATAAAAAAAAAAAAAAAAAAAAAAAAAAACCAAAAATATAAAAGAAATAAACGCAAAAAACTAAAAAAAAAAAAAACTATAAAACAAAATAAACATAACAAAAAAAAACAAAAATATAAAACAAAAAATAAAAAAAAAAAAAAAAATAACAAAATATAAAAAAAAAAACAAAAAAAAACAAAAATAAAAAAAATACAAAAATCGAAAACTAAATCAAAAAAAAAAAAAAAAAAAAAAAAATAAAAATATAAATAACAACAATAAATAAAAAAAAAAAAACAAATCAAAAAAAAAAAAAATCAAAAAAAAACTAAAACCACCTGTGTCACCACCCCCCTCCCCCCCCCAGAATCCCATAAAACAACACCCCCAACACAAAAAAAAACACACTACAAATAAAATACCCACCCATCCCCCCACACCCCAAAAACATACACCCCGCCAAACCCCCAACCACAAAAAAACACCAAAACAAAACCCCACCCCCAAAAGAAAAACCAACAACCAACACACTCCACCACCCCCACTACTTCAGTAGACCCAGCTAAAAAAAACAACTACATATCATTAATAAATTATTATATACATGACATAAAAAACAGATAAAGTCAAGGCTAACGCGGGTGGGTGGGGGGAGGTGAAACAAGGGGGGAGGGTGGGGGGGGGGGGGGGGGGGGGTGGGGTGGGGGGGGGGGGGGAGGGTGGTGGGTGGGGGGGGGGGGGGGGGGGGGGGGAGGGGGGGGGGGGGGGGGGGGGGGGGGGGGGGGGGGGGGGTGGGTTGGGGGGGGGGGGGGAGGGGGGGGGGTGGGTGGGGGGAGGGGCGGGGGGGGGGGTGGGGTGGGGGGGGGGGGGGGGGGGGGGGGGGGGGGGGGGGGGGGGGGGTGGGGGGGAGGGGGGGGGGGGGCGACTAGGCGAAAACCAAAGCGTTGGGTGGTGTCGCATGGGGGGAGATGGGGGGGGGGAAAAAGGGGGGGGGGAGGGGGTGGGGGGGGGTGGGGGGGGTTGGGGGGGGTGTGAGGGGCTGGGGGGGGTGGAGATTTTGGGGTGGGGGGGGGGGGTGGGGGGTGTGGGGGGGGGGGGGGGGGGGGGGGGTGGTGGGGGAGGGGGGGTGGGGGGGGGGGGGGGGGGTGGGGGTGGAGGGGGGGGGGGGGGGGGGGGGGGGGTGGTTTGTTTTAAATCAGTTATGAGGGGGGGGCGGTGGGTGGGGGGGGGGGGGAGGGGGGGGGGGGTGGTGTCTTCGTTATCTAATAGGTGGGGGGGGGGGGGGGAGGGGGTGGGGGTAGGGTGGGGTGGTGGGGGGGGGGGGGTGACCAGAGTGGGGGTGGGGGGGGTTGGAAAAACAGGTGGTAACACTGGGTACACAAGTGTCGGGGTAGGGGGGGGGGGGGCGGGGGGGGGGGGGGGGGGGGGGGGGGGTTGTGGGGGGGGGGGGGGATAAAAAATTAGTAAACAAGGTGGGGGAATGGGATATAATGGGGGGGGGGGGGGGCCTTTTTCACAGAGGGTGGCCCAAATACGCTTCCACCATGGGAGACTGTTGGTAAGTTGAGGTTTATTATCTTTAACAACATGTATGGGGGGGGGAGCAAATAGGGGGGGGTCTTATATTGGGGGTAGTGGGGGGCAAAAAAAAATTAAAAAAATCACACAAATGGGGACAGTTGTGAAGGATGTGGACGAATTTACTTTATGCTCAATGAATCTGAAGTAATACGCCGCACCTTTGCTGGAAGACCAGTTCCTAGATCCGCTAGTGAGGTAACACTATATGCATGAAAACTACAACAACCATCTGGCGCTCTGTGGACCTAAGTCATTTAAGTTTAATAAGATCCTGCAATTATGTAGTATTTAATTCCTTCAGTTATAATTTAGTGAGGGAATTCACATATTAGTTTCGCATGAAAAGTATGTTACCAACCAGGAGTTTTATGGAACCTCAGGGTAACTAAACTCTCAACGAATCACGTGTAAGCAACTGGCAAAGTGCACAAGCCGTACCACCCCCGCCACTCCTTCAGAGGGTTGCCATATGTTATTTTTAATTTTTTATTAAATTATTAAAAAAAAAGCTAACGATTTACATAAGAAGCAATCGATATATTTTTTTGCCTAAACTACATTCATATTTATGATAAGTATATTGCCAGATCAACGAATAGGGTTTTGGCCATATTGTATATACAAAATTTAATACACTCTAGCTCAATTAATATATCAAATCTTTTTATCTGGATGGTACAAAAGATAATTATAATATTTATTAATTTTATTCAAGTATATGTGTTTGTAGTTGGAGTGTGTATGGTGAGTCAATGATAATTATTATCGGTATGAAGTATGTATTTACGCCAGGGGCCATATTTTATTTTTTATGTCCTTTTTTATTGTTTTTCCTTTTATTTTATTTTATTATTTTGTGTAGGAGTAATTTTTGATGATTTTGTGACAATTATTTGGTATCTTATGCTCATTTTTTTTTAACTGTATATGACAAATATGTTGACAGACCCAAGTGGACAATAGGATAGCCAATTTCAGCTGGGGGGTTTGCATAGGTGTGTTAGGTTTTTGTTTTTTAGAACAAAAGCGGTTTTTGAAACCATGTTCAGTGGGCGTTGTATGGATACTAATAGTTTGGCCACTAAACGTTCTGCAACTTAGGTTAGTCGACTTGGTCGGGGATCACAGGGGGGGGGGGTAGAACTGGTAAGGCGTGTGTATAATAAATAAATAGCCAACAAGAGTTTTATATGTGAGAAAAATCCTTTTAGGAAGCAGGATGGTTAAACGAAAAAAAGTTGGTTATTTTTATACCAGCGGAGTTTCAAAGCATTGGTGGTACTCGAATGCATTTAATAAAAAAATGAGCACATAGAAGATTTACAGGAACTGGCATTGCTGAAAGGGTTTAAAGATTTTATGCGTTTTTTATTAAATAGAATTTCCGCACATATCTGCACCTCTCCGGATCCATAGGGTGGGGTGCTTTGACTCCATGTGAAAAGTGGTGAAAGTAGGAGCAGAGAGGTTTTATTTTATGAAACCAACACGAGAGAGGAGAGAACTGAGTTTAGGAAGTCTTTGGAGAACAAGTTTGAGGCAAGGAGGAATTTACAAGGACGCAAGATTCTCTTGAGGCTTGATGGCGAGCTGAATTGACGTTGTTTCATTTTGAGTAATTAGTGAGTTTGATTAACGCGAACGGGGAGAAGATACAGCAGGCTAGACCTGATGATTTACAGTTGAATTTTTACTCTGGTAGATTTTAGGACGGGCAATCAAGAATAGTGTCAGTTTAACTCTGGGGACTAGATTTACAGATATAGAATTAACGACTTTGGTATAATGGTATTTAACCCAACTATTATTACTTTGGCACACACAAGCAAGATGATTAAGATACAATGACTTTTAGTTTTGCCCCATTCACCACACATCAATCCAATGGCCAAGTTTTATATATACTATGTTGGATAGAAATTGTTGTACGACCCAGTAAGACCCAGGTATGATAGTAGACCGGCGTTGTTTTGTATTAGTTAGTTTACCAGGTAGTTAATTAGTTTTTTAATAATTATTTGACAGCTCAATCCTTAGGAGTACGACAATGAGTAACCCATTTAGCTGCTGTGAAGTAGTTAGCCCCGGGTTGTTGAAGGTTATGGGTCTGGTAGAAAGAGGTGGAAAGTCCCCCAAATCGGTAGGAAGATTTTATTTACGGCAGATTTAGGACCTTATGTAGAAAGTGACATTGATCCACGTAAATGGTGGGAAGTAAGTTTGCACTTCTATATTTGAAAGTAGGTGGGAGACAGTAGTGGAGTGTAGTGGTAAGGTGAGCATTGGAATTGTGTTACAGGATTTGAGTTTCCAGTCCTAGAGGGCAGGTAAATGTTAAGGGTGCGTGTATATGATAGGGGTTAACGGACGGTATCGTAGCAGTCGAGATCATGAGTAGGTGTTGAACGTAAAGTCAGATAGGAGTAAGCACCTTAGGGTATAAGACAGGTCGGGTACAGCCCTGCCAGTATTCATATGTTGAAGTCCGTTAGCAGCCTAGGCTTGAAGTTATTCTCACGAGTCAAGAGCTTGCTGGACTGTGATTTTTGAAGTGACAGTAAAGTTTGTTAAATCGTTATTGTTCATCACCGTTTGAAAGGATTAGATAAGTGTTTGATAGTGCGTGGTCTTTGGCTGTTTATTTCCAGTGGAAAGGGATTTAGTTTAAAGTTGTCGATGTTTGATTATATAACCGGTGAAAGTTAGTTTGAATAAGACACGTTATTGTTTGGAATTTAAAAATTAAGAAGTATTCATTCGTTCTTGATAGACCCCCAGCCCCCTCCCTGTTGTTTGAGAGGAGAATATGCTGTTAGATTCCCCCCACTACACAATAAACAACGCTTCATTTGTATTTTATTTGGTTGATTTAATATGTAAACTTGTTTATAGATTACCCCCGACACCCCCCAAAATAGTTCCAGTATTTAGGTTCAAGTCTTGCCCCGCTGCCTTGTTTATACGCTGACCGATAGATTGATTTCATTACATTTTTTATTGACTATTTATTTGCTAGATTATACTTAATCAACATAATTGTTATCACATAAAAGATTATATAGTATGGGGCATTGAAAGTCAAATTTTTCACATTGTTCGATAGTGGGAAGGGCAGAATAAAAATTCTCCCAGCAATATCTAGAAAGGTTATACAATAATCCGGTGTAATGCTGTTATTTGAGTAGGCTGTTTAAGCATAGTAATAACAATAACATCTCCAAGGACCCCCCATACGCGTGGACGGCAATTATGTTAAGTTTTCCATAAATTTCGACACCATAAAAATCCTGTATTCTAAATTTAAATGTGTGCACACTGCAGTTAACGATAGACGCCCCTTTGGACATATGCTAAGGTTTTCGAAGTATGAACTTACGCTAAAGTATGATGTAGTTTGAGATGAATTGTCCCTTGAAGTCAATACGATAATTTGATGTAGGGGAGTCACGGGATTAAGTGGGCCGATGGTATGGGGGGTGTGAACACAAAACCGTCAATCGCGCCGGATTAAGAACAAAATAACAAAAACACACCCATTAGGGCAGATGGGGAGGTATTTTGATAGTTGATAGATAGGGTTGGCTGTTCCTTTAGGGAAAGTATAGTTAATCTGGGAAGACCGGATAAGTACTTTGAGGCGATCATTGTCAGACCAGAATTAAACAGTTATGTTGTTAAAATTGTGCGCTTTGCAAATCCCACACCCACTTCACCAACCCCACACATCTGACCGACGCACACAAATGGGTAATATAAACGGGTTATTTGCCAAGAGTTAAGGACAGCATAATAAAGAGTAGTAGGCTTCACCCATAGGTTTGAGGATACTCCATGACCCAGGAACAAATGTTGCCGTAAACGGTTTTTACCAATACACCCACACCCAACCCCACACCAACCCCACAACCACCCAACAAAACCCACAACAAACAACCACCCAACAAACATCATGAACCCCCCATACCAAAGTAATGTTTTTAATGGTGTTACACCCAGTGTTTTGGTGGTGAGATATTTACCGTGACCCCGCACGAGAGGTACTTACCTCCGTGACGTTTAGGGGAGGGTGGGTGTTGGGGTTTAAGTATGTGGTTCGTCAACCACGTATAGATACCAGCTTATGAATGCCGGATTGTGACAGGTCACAATACAATGCTTTATTTTTGTCTGGCCGTGGGTGTCTGTGTAACCCACAACCATTAGTGGTAAGAAAAAAGTGAAGACTCAGTGGCCTTATGAGTCGTATCGTTTCCAAATTTTAGAAGTTTCATAAATAATTTGAATAATGAAAAAAAACCAAATTATAGTGTTGCACCCAATTCCAAAGAAAGTGTTTTTCCTGAGCTAAAAACCACCCCTCCACATTCCGTGGAGAGGGATGGCGATTGTGTGATCCTCAATGAAAAGGAAAATCAGGAAGTGGCAATAATGGAACAGTGTAATATAATCAAACCAACCAGCAATAAACATCTACCCCCCCGTTAAGAAAGTTAGTAATACCACACCCCCCCCCCCACCCCCCCTAAAACCAAAATTTAGTACCAATGAACTTGTTTTTTTAGGCAAATATGCCAACCGTCCTCAGAAAGTTAAAGGTTTGAGTCAAAAATTTGGGGTCATGTTAGGAAAAGATGGGATTTAGATTTACAAAAGTATTATTTAAAACTGTGCATCGCAAACAAAAGTATCTGTTATGACATAAAAGTGTAGATTACAAACAAACAAAACCCTTTATCGGAAAAAAATAAAAAAATATGCGGAGTGTAGAAGGTTTAAACACACTTACATGTATGAAATGTGCCGCCGAGACCGTAGCAAAGGTGATTTAGTATGGTGTGACTATTAGCCCACCCGTGCCTATTACAGTAATTTTTGATGAATTTTTGTATGGGTATTTAAAGTCAATGGTGTATAAGAATATGGGTAGTCATATATAAATATAATAGAATGCCATTAATAAGAAGGTATTCATTTTGATTTATGTATGATGAGAGCTCCAATACCCCCACTTTTTAGTAGCTCCCTCTTTTTTCACATTTTGTGAGCCTTTCGATATAGGTTTAAGAAGAGATGGTTTTTATTACCCAGAGTGAGAGTGTTGACGTAATGATATTATTGATTATTGTATTTCAAAATTGATGTTAGTTGATTTGAGAACGTGTATCCTGATATCGAAACAAATTCATATTTCCGTTCCCAAGAACTGATTAGCATCTGCTACAAGAATTATTTGGTGTCAATTTTATCTATAAGAAGGTGCTAGCTTTATAATTGTGAGGCTACAAGATTTAGGGTGTGTGGGGGAAGGGGTGAAAGATGATAATAATGATGATGATAAATATGATGATATGACGATGATGATAATGATGATGATAAATATGATGATATGACGATGATGATAATGCTGATGATGTTAATTGAAAATGATCATGTATAGATAGATGTTCGCTAGACAAAAGAATGAAGACTGAAGCATATCTGCCTTAGGTGTTCGATTTTCTTTTACACAGCCAATGTAAGTAATTACACTTCACCTGTCTGCGTGTATGTTGTTATCTCAGTATACCATTGTGTATTTTGTAAATGATTTGCTGCTGGCTGTGTGTAGTTATCTCAGTACTGGAGTGTGTAATTTACTAACTTGATGTCTGTATATAACTCGCTCCTGAAAATATGTAGGCAACTGAATTTAACTCTTTCAGGGAGTGAGCGCATTTAATCGGGCGAGAGTGTATGTGAGCATTACTCTGTAAAGCTTTCCTCTTAAACACGGTAAACCGTGCGAGCGTATAATTAAGTTTATAATTTAACTGGGTATTTATAGGGCGTCCTTCTCTCTAAAAGCAAACTAGCCACGCTCAGATGATCATTATGTTGACAGAGCTCTGTTATGTTACGTGGGCTGTAGTGTTATGACAGTTTACGCCGCAAGGCCTGGATCGAAACTCCAGAGTGCCTCTTACTTCTGCTAATTTTATTTTGTCAAGTTTCCTCTTTGTTTGTTTGTTTATTTATCTGTTAGTTGTTTTGTTTTTCCTCTTACTTTCTTGCTTTCCTTTCTTCTGTCTGTCTGCCTGTGTTTCTGTATGTTTGTGTTTCTGTCTGTTTGTGTTTCTGTCTGTCTGTGTTTCTGTATGTCTGTCATTGTTTCTGTCTGTCTGTCTGTCCGTCAGTCTATCCGTACGTCTGTCCGTCCGTCCGTCCGACTGTCTATCTGTCTTTGTTGCTTTTTTTCTGTTTTCTTTCTTACGAGTACCACCAATGACCTCCTTTTTTTGTTTGATTGAAAGTAGAAGCGTTCTCCTACCATCGTTACCCTAACGGAAACAAATTGATATTCAAGTAAATGTAGCAATTTTTAAGCAACATTCAATCAAAACATTTTTCATCATGCCCAAAAATCAACTCGTATCACATCGTGCTATCCCTGAAGCACATTTATCACAATAAACAATGTAGTGGACTAATAAAGAAAGTCCATGTCGTACTAGGACAACGCAGAAAGCAATAGCCTACGTTTCGAAAACAAGGTCTTCATCCAGCAGAAACAAGAACAGTAGAGAAAAGAAAAAACGAATTCAAACCTCTTTGTTACAAATTTAAAAAGAAAGTTCTCAAATCAACAGACAAACAAACAATCAATCATCAATTCTTTAAAATAAAATAACTAAAAGAGCAGATTAGATTGACCATTTTCTTGAATTGATCAATATCTTTCTGAATATGATCAAAAACGTTTTGTTATATAACAAATAATTGGCAATATTTGTTGATAGGCGTGACACCTTCAGGTACAACGGATCGGAAAATAACAAGAACATGTTTATTAGTAAGTTGTTTTTTTGGATTTATCAGCAGTGTCCTGGTAAATAATAAAGATGATAAACAGTTTGAAGAGAATTAGAATAAGAAATTATAGTGCAAGAGAAAATATACCTGCGTCTTGGAGAAAGAAGTTGCAAAATCTAGTAATGAAATTGGAATTATAAACAGAGTTTTAAAAAGACTAGCTTTCACATGGAGTTTTATGTGCTCGATCTAGAGAAATTAAGGTACTCGTACAACGAGTTCATAGAAAAGGGTGGCACGGAGGAACAGCAGAAACCTGTGGAGGAGATCATATGGCATCAAACAAGCCACACAACAGAGTTAACACAACGAAATATTACTGCGATGATAAAGGGCACAAATATTAAAAGACTAGCAATAACCGATCAACATTGATAGGTTTTTAATTATAGTGTGTAGTTTCTGTTACATGTATTACAGACGGCACTATTACCACTGTGGTCATTTCATTGCAGGCGACCGTCATTAGATATTTGTAGTGAAAATTATATGGATGTATTAAATATGAAGACATGGAGTAACTTTCCTAAATGACATATGGAGCAGTGAGAATGATCTATTGGACCGTAAATTGACTAAATAACTAACATTTCTTTTATGACAACATGTCTCGTAATTGTTCGTGCATCTTTTACATTCTTGACTTGCTATAATCAAACTGTTCATGCACACCGTCATTTGCGCACATATAATGGAAACAATACAATTATTGTCTAACGTTCAACCGCAGTTGCACACCCTTAGTTGTGTGTTAAAGAAGATTATTATGTATTTTACATGTTGACCACACTTAGTTTTGTTAGCAGTTTAATCTACGCGGTAACAATTCTATCTGGGGCCAAC
Source organism: Oreohelix idahoensis (assembly GCA_024509875.1). Classification (NCBI taxonomy): domain Eukaryota; kingdom Metazoa; phylum Mollusca; class Gastropoda; order Stylommatophora; family Oreohelicidae; genus Oreohelix; species Oreohelix idahoensis. Next base: position 74,119 of record JAMPIV010017285.1, read on the forward strand.
ATGATGTATTTTGCACCATTGTTAATTGTAAGTAAACGCGATAATAGGTTTACGTCACTAGGTGATGATGACGTAATAAGGTGCTGCGCTAATATATGCAAACGGTCGTTCTTGGCCTTTCGTTGTAAAAATCCGTCAGAGTAGGACGTTAATATTGTTGCTCCCACGTTATTTGAAGATTTACAGTTCTCCTACGTGGCTTAAGGAATTGCGAAGGTCGCCACTTTTATTCTACAGGATGCCCAACTTGATTATTCAACTTCGATGAGTATTTTAGGAAGAGGAATATTTACGGGAGTCAATCTATTATATTTTATCTCCATATTCTGGTTCTCGCTACTTGGATGGTAACCGTTGCCGGCATCTCTAGTATATAGGCCAGATATGTGACGATGTATTACGGACTGTAGGAGACTCATATCATGTATGTACATTCCATGTTTGCCATGAACATTTCTGTATTCTACGTGTATTAAATATGCAGTTTTATGTGGACCCATCCTCGACAGTTATTATCAAGTCTATTAGAGAGAATGCGAAGTTTTGACACCCATGTCATTCACGATAGCATGATCAGCACGATTTACATAAACAAGTATACAGAAATATCTCACTAAAAATCCCAAAGTAACAGAGGAGGAAATGGTGTTCTAGTGATGGGAATCTGTATCGTCAAAACTATTAACGTTTGAAGAATTCAAGAATAATTTTTGCAAGTTTTGCATGAACTTTTGCTGTTGGCCAGAAAGTTGCATAAAGTCCAGCTGTACTACGGATGCGTACTGGATGTTATGCCAACGTACTTTTTTCTACAAGATGTCAGCTGTACAGGTTTTGAATGAAGCCTTGTGTCAAATGCCAGCTTTCAAATTTGCAGTGGCCTTACATTGAGTTACAAGACTGCTGTTGCTGTATCTGAAGGGTCTATGTGTTTCAAGCCATCAGCCTGCCTCATAGCGAACCCTCCCACGGAGTATACTGGCGTCGGCGAGGATTGTTCTGCTGGTTAAGATAAGTAAACTGTCTTAGCATAAAAATTTTGCCAGATTTACTGTTGGCAGACCCTTCCGTAAAATTTTGAATTCTATGTGTATTCGTATAGATTATAGATATTCATGTTTGTTGTCTTCTCTTCGTGGGCGGTTGGTGGGAACTTTGGATCTTTCATATCTCTAAGGACGATCGCAGATTCAAAGTCGTTCAGTAGGGCCATTTTGTACATTTACATTTGAGCAGAAGATCAGACTCAAGTTTCTCGTCGAATATTCTGTCTGTTATTGCACTTGTTCAATAATATATGTTTAGCTGTGACGTTGTGTTTATATATATTGTATACGCATTCAGTCTTAGTTTTCTTTTCCTTGCTTGTGTCATTGTTGTTCGTAATCTATAGATCTAACCTTGCTATTGGTCAGTTTTGTAAATCAGCTGTTTCCATTTTCGTCTGGGTCCTGTCTGCGTCTATTTTTAGATTCTTTGTAGTAGATTGAAATCATTTCCTGTTGTCGTCTTGTTTCAATAATAGCATTTTATTTAATTGTACCAACGTTGTTTCGTATGATCTTATTGCATGATATTGTTTTGTATAATACTTTCCTTTACTTTTCCTATTTCTTTTCATTCATGACATAATATTAATATTCTTGCATAGGGATTTAAGCAAATATTGTAGGATAGGAATAATTTTTGCTTGCAGTGCATTATTAGGCCATTAGCCACTAATTTTTCAACTGAGTAAGACATAGCTATTATAATAACAGCCATACATTTTTGTGCTTACAAGGGGATTCTAAAGCAACTTGCCATTTATATAACTGACTAAGTGAGTCACAGTAGTAATTAACATGGTTACTCTCGAAAAAATATATGAGGATTGGAAAGATGGCTGGTTTTGAGGGTAGGGCATTACAAATATGTGCATCCATGGAGCTTGCTAGGGAAGAGGAGAGGAAAGTTGAAATGAGGCGTCTTGAAGAATTAGAGAAACAAGAAGCCAAAGCTGAGGAAAGGCGTCTTAAAGAATTGGAGGAGAAGAAGATAATGATGGAATTTGAGGGAACAAGGCTCTCAACGGAACATTGGGATTTTCAACAGAAGGTGTGGGACTATGAAGTGAGGATTAAGGTTCTGGAACTGGATATGTTAAAACTTGATGATCTGAGTACTCGCCAGAAAAAGGAGCTGGAGGATGAGGTGAACTCATTAAAAAATTACTTGTCGAGGAGAAAAGTGTCAGTGATGAACTTGGTAAACTTAATGCAGTTTTAAAGATAGATGGTCAGGAACAGGTGGTGCAGATTCAGGATCTCAAATGCCGTCAGGATCAACTAGAAAGGTTGACTACAAATAAAGTGGCTAACTGTGAGAAATAACTCACCGAAGAGAGGTTAAAAAATTTTGAACTGGAGAAAGTAAATAAGAGGCAAAAGGAAGAAATTGCACTCAGGGATTTGAAAGTTACTAAATTAAGAAAGAGAGTTGAGGGGTTGCTGGATGTGGTATTACACAAAAATATGATTTCACACATTAGTTATACAAATCCTGTTGTACGACATACAAGTGGTGCTCAATGTGATAAGAACAGGTCAGATCAACCTAAGAAAGTAAAAATATCATTTCGAGGCAAGTACAACTTCCCTCGCCATCACTCTGATGCCCGTGTTTCGAGTCGAAACAATATTGCCTTTTCAGAGAGTAAGTCATGGAGGCAGGATCACAATGCATATGATATTACAAAAACAGATGAGGTTGGCGGGAGTTAAAATTTGTTTACTGATCATGGTAATAGTGTTACACATAAAGTTGGTGGTAAGGATACTGTGAACTTCCATGATAAAACTAATACCAGTACATTTAATTAAAAAAATTTGACTGTGCCTTCTAGGCTGTCTTCCGCGACATGCTCCAAACCTGCATGCTCGCATACTGATAAGTATCATACTCAGTTCAGACAGTATGATACGTCATCTAATAAAGATATAACGTCCATGAGACAGAAGAAAGTTAATGATTCTCATGTAAATAAACATGCTCACTACCCATGCTCCCAGTTTTGTGACAATGGGTTGACGTGTATTGGGTAAGGTGCATACTCTCGCACCGTTCTAGTGCGCAATCTACCACCAGGGACTACATGGCAGGCACTAGGTGATTTTTTTCATTTCACTACAGACGCCAAGTCTGTTGCCATTTCCCGATAACAGATATGGTGAAGTTTTAGTTTCCTTTTATACTAATAGAGACGCTCGTATGGTTGTTGGGCTGGACAATGGTGCTACTTTTCACCACCGTTCCCTCAGGTTACAATTAGTACCTGATTCTGCTTAACGCAGATATTAACATGTAACATATATCTTTTCATTCTGATGTCAGAATAGGCCCTTCTTAGATCCTTTAATGTTACATACTGTTTACACTTGTTCTTTTTCGTTGCCTATCATTATTCATTATCCTCATGCTCAGCCAATGCAGCATGAGTTGTCAGTTCTGTCATCGTTATTACGCAAGGGAATGCCAATTAAGGTAAACTGATCAAATAATTGCCAGATAGTGTTCGATAAAATTTTACAAATTTTTTCTTCACCTCCAATTTTGAGGGTACCTGATATTACAAAAGTTTATATTCTTCGAACAGATGCCAGTAATTTCGGCTTGGGAGCCTGTCTTCTGCAAGAGTACAACGGAATTGTGCATCCTACGCTATACATTTCACGAAAACTGACGAAGACCGAAAAGAAATATTCCGTCATCGACAAGGAACGTTTTGCAGTTTTGTGGGCAATACAAAAAGTGGAGCGTTATCTACTCGGAGCGCCCTTCATCATCCAGACCGATCAGAAAGCGGTTGCGTCTTTGAAACGAGCGAATCACAGATACCCAAAGCTCGCACGATTTTCAATCTTGCTCCAGCCCTTTGATTTTGAAATTCAGGCCATACCAGGTACTGACAATGTGGTTGCTGATTCTCTTTCAAGAAACCCTATATCAATACCTGAAGACTAATGGTTGCTCAGGAAACGTTCAAGTAATTCGTGACATTGATTGAAAGACATACCTTTCCTTGAGGCATGCAAGTCACTTTCGTTTGAGTCCAGAAATGATACACGTTTCGTTCGTTGATTGACATCATGTTATTTTTTCGTTGAATATCTTGCTGAACATTGCGTATGGGCTATCTTCACTTGGATCGAATTTCCTCTACACGGAAAGGTAGCAAGGATATGTACTTTCCATGTATTCATAATACTCGCCAGGACTGTTCGATGCTGGATTGAAACGATGCACTTTATAATCTACAGTGTCGTTATTGACTGAAGGAATAATAACATTGATAATCTAGTGCTCCTCATTTTGTGAGATATGCAGATTATGGAATAATTTTTCCTAGATTTGGAGCTTATTGGACTCTATGTTCGCTATTGTACTTTTCATATAATGTTTATGATTTTCATTAATGCATAATTTAGACTTTGATCTTTGGTTAGTTAATTGAACTTACTTGAATTATTTAGATAGTTTAATTATTATCTTTCTATCCCATTTTCTCTGATTTGTAATACGTTAGAATAGATAACTCATGATTTTTTTTCTTCTATGATATTCATGCTTACTTCCCTTTCTTTTTCTGTCCACTTTTTCTTCCTAACACCATTTCTTTCTAATGTTACTTACTTATTCTTTTGTTGCATATGTTCACACATATAGCTTAATTTAGTAACTTACTATCTTCTCAGTGTCAACGTAACATTATGTTAATTTTTGTAATTCACATGTGTGCATTATCATACATACTTTACATTCTTCACTCTCAGTTACTTAGTTAATATTACATGGTAATTGATTATATTATAACTAAGTTTAGAAAAAGGTTGTTGTAACATGCTCATTAAGTATTTTAATTGACGTGACTTTCGTTTATTGACCGCTGACGACTTTCTCGACTCAGTAACCTTAGTATATTTTGCACTTGCTTTAACATTCTTCTATTGACTTGCGATTCTATTTGGACAACGCCATTGACATTGTTAATTGTAAACATATCTGGCCGTCTGTTCATAAATTTTTCGCGATTTTTCCTTAAACTTCATTGCACATTTTCATGTGAATTTATTGGGATACTATTGATCGAAAAAAAAATAAATCTTTTCATGATTATTTTTAAACCCCACCGGGCGGAGAAATTGTTAAAGAAGATTATTATGTATTTTACATGTTGACCACACTTAGTTTTGTTAGCAGTTTAATCTACGCGGTAACAATTCTATCTCGGGCCAACATGATGTATTTTGCACCATTGTTAATTGTAAGTGAACGCGATAATAGGTTTACGTCACTAGGTGATGATGACGTAATAAGGTGCTGCGCTAATATATGCAAACGGTCGTTCTTGGCCTTTCGTTGTAAGAATCCGTCAGAGTAGGACGTTGATATTATTGCTACCAAGTTATTTGAAGATGTACAGTTCTCCTACGTGGCTTAAGTAATTGCGAAGGTCGCCACTTTTATTCTGCAGGATGTCGAACTTGATTATTCAACTTCGGTGAGTATTTTAGGAAGAATAATATTTACGGGAGTCAATCTATTATATTTTATCTCCATATTCTGGTTCTCGCTACTTGGATGGTAACCGTTGCCGGCATCTCTAGTATATAGGCCAGATATGTGACGATGTATTAAGGACTGTAGGAGACTCATATCATGTATGTACATTCCACGTTTGCCATGAACATTTCTGTATTCTACGTGTATTAAATATGCAGTTTTATGTGGACCCATCCACGACAGTTATTATCAAGTCTATTAGAGTGAATGCGAAGTTTTGACACCCATGTCATTCATGATAGCGTAATCAGTACGATTTACATAAAGAAGTATACAGAAATATCTCACTAAAAATCCCAACGTAACACTATGCTCCAGACCGAAGTACCTTACGGCGGGAATTATGGTATTTGACAACGTTCAGAAAGGTAAAGTTAAACATAAATTTGAGAAAGATAACATAAAACATTATGTTCCCCAAGGTACAGAAAAGCATAAAGTTAATAACTTTGACGTAAAACATAACGTTGGCAAAGATAAAGTGCGGCATAAAGTTAACAAAGATAAAGTAGAATATAAAGTTTACAGAAATTGCACAAAATATAAAATGAACAATAATAATATGAACCAAAGTAGACTAGCAAATGTTTAGCAGCGGGTTGTAAAAAAATGCAGCAGTTTATGCAGTGCTGTGCTCTCACAAAAAGGGATTTTCTTGGTATGTCTGAAGCCATGGACGGCTACAAAGAGTAATACGAATGTCCGGAAAGAATAAAGCAATCCAAATAGTTTGGGCATGTTATGAGGAGAAAAAGAACGCTGGAACATATCGTGACAACAGGAAAGATTGAAAGAAAAAGGGACAGAGAACCGTAAAGAGAGCAGATATTGGACAGTTTGACATCAAGGCATGGAAAGACGTCACCAACAGAATTTATAAACAGTACTGGAGACATAAGTTGTGGAGAAACATTATCGTCTACACCACCAGGCATGGCACTTTAATAAGAAGAGGACACTCTCACCACTATTTTTGAGTAAACACAATAACTAATCGTATGTGATAACAAAGTCGGTGAGTGCTTGCGACAAAACTCGACCAGAAGGTTCCACAAATTACATCAGCTTCTGTAGAGATTAGAGATCTGGAGAGTTTTTTTTTCTTTTATCGTAGGCGCCGAACCTGAAAATGAGCAAAGCCGTGCAATAGAAATTAGACTGGATATATCTTAAGGTCAGTGGACTTTAAAGTGCATCAAAAGATCTCATCCTTGCCCTTTCAGGTCCTTTCCTAGCAGTCTCGCCTTCTTCGTTCGCTCTCATATAAAACAGTTAAAGGTAGTCTCATAGCAGATACTGCCGTATGGCAGTGAAGTGTTAGAGATGTCCCTTTATAACAGGCTTAGCTTTATGAAGTGGGATGACGAGTTCCCTACCTCGCTGTCTTTGTCTTCTCTAACTTAAGACCACAGTCAGACACTTATTCACAGCTGAGTACACTGGAGCGTCACTCTTCCCAAATTTCTATCCTGGACCATGGTAACATTGCCACGACAGGCAAGCACTCTAACCGCTCTGCCAGTCGGACGATGCTATGATACAACAACATCAATTTCTCAACAAAAGTCGGCAGCTTGCCTCAGGTTTCTCTATTCGCCACATACATTCTTGCTTAAAATGGGTTGTTGAAGGCTATGCTGCCGGTCTGCCAATCTTGTAGAGCCGAAATTCTTAAAGGGCATTGTTATGAGTAAAATCATAACATATCTATCGTATTCGACAAGGCTTGTTTATGGACCAGCTTGTTGATATTACGTTTCCTGGGTGTGGTAAAGTGGGATGTTATAAATATTTATAGGGGACTTAGTGTACTGACTGAGATCAGCTGTGAAGGTATCTATATCTAATAAGAGTAGTGTATTATAGATAACCTTACTTGCTGCCACATATGTATACCTCAGTCAGAATTATTCTGGAATAGTGTGATGACTACGTTATATGTCTAGGGTATGTGTATGATGAAGTGTAAGTCATAACAACAACAGACAGATAAACAATTTAATTTATTCCACCACACTTGACAACACTGTGACACTCACATACATAAAACACTCTACGAGGATATCTTAAAGGAGTCACTGATAACTTTTCAAATAACAATATGTATTCAGTGCTGTCATGAATGTATATGTGTCCTGATTCAAATACAAAGGGAACCAGGAATCACAATCAATTTTAATTACAAGTTATATGTACAGAATTTATCAATATGAATCTTGTAGTGACATATATTATTAATAGTATCCTATGTGTGTCAGTTGTGTAGTAGTAATCTGAGGTAATACTGGTTTTGTTTTGTTCAAGCTCTGTTGGTATTTGTCATCATGACTTCAATAGTTTGTCTTTGTTGGAACTAGTATTGGAGATGTTCTCAGTTCCTGGCATTAAAACAATTAAATTCCCCTCTTAATTTTATTTTACAGTGTCATTTTAAGATGGGGGTACATAATGTTGAGCTCCATGGCCACACTCTCTTATCTTTCGTGATGACTGCAGTAAAAGACTCCTCTGCTCGATTACTTTAATGAGTTCTGGAGCCACCCCACTGGTTGCTATATGGACCAAGGAGTATGCTGTCCACCTCTGGCTTCAGCAAAGCTCTGACCAGGTGCTGCTCAATAACTTTAAGACCACGGTCCCTGAAACAAGAAGGTTGTACCTTCTACGTCAGAACTAATTTACACTCTATTTCTACACTGAGCACAATACATCACAAACATTGAGTTCAGAGCGTTAGGCCAACTGTCAGCTTCATCTGAAATACTTTATACCAGTATTTCCCTCCCTAATGGTTACCACGCCTCTGCAATTCCAGCATTATTTCTGTCTAGTCAATAATCTAGGTGTCAGTGTACTGTTTGGCCATTCCATGCAGTTTTACTTTCCTCCGACACCTTCTGTTCAGGCTGGAATACCATAGGCTTTACATCATGTTCGCTACTGAACTACACATATATACAGACATAAATTATCAATTTACATTCAATTTTCATTAAAAGATATTGAATATTTCAAGCTTACCACAATTTATGGAAATAATAAACAGTTTCGTTGACTGGCAATGAATATAGCACAACTCCGATCTGCCGATGTCCCAGGCTTTATTTTATAAAAAAATATACACTGGTGCTCAACGCACTGCTTCTTAGTAGGTTTATTACAAGATGTGGCAATGAACAGACGCTCTGAATTGAGTATATTCGCAGCTCTACCCAATCAAACCATGTCTACACATCTTTTCAAAAAAAAATACTCCTTTTCACGTTTCCCCTGACAACACAAGATAGTATTTATAGCCTGACCAATCGTGTTTAGTCTTACATTTGTGGCGCTCCAATCAAATAGGAGTTAACATGGTAGGCTATTTCTGTAACGTAATGTTTTTTCAAACACGTTATAAAAAAAATTTTATGAGCAGAAATGATTTCATGCTGTCAGGCACCCCCACTATTTTATTTTGGTTATAATTTGGTAATTCCTAGACTATTTGCGTAACGTTTTACATATTCTTTGTCAGCAAACCCTAAGGAACCCAAATATACAAATTTAAAAGAGCTAAGTGGCTGCGTTCAAAATATGTGTTTTCCAAAGATAGTCGTATATTTGTTCTTTATTCCTTTTCGTTGTTTAGAACCGCCACCTGTCCTGCCTTTTCCACTGTTATGTCATACTAAAGTCAGGAGCTTAGATGTAAATCAGTAGAATTTCATATTTCCTACTAAGCATTTTTCATATTTTTAAACCTGATTCTTGTAGTAGTAGTGTTTCTTTTTCACTGACTATATGAAAAAAAGTTATTGCTAGTGGCCTTACACGTGGGATTTGCGTTACTATTAATCGCGCGACGCGTGTAGTGTTGCATGCTTCCTGCCTTCATTCGCCCCTCTCTCTCTCCTGCTTTATCTGTCTTTTAGTTACGCCGTGTATGGAATGAATGAAATATTAAATCTAGGTCATTGATCAGCTTGCGTATCTCAAGGTTTTTCCAAGAAATACAGTACACGTTTCATTGAAGAAAGCGTGCAGCGACACAGTAGGCTTTTACTATCAACGTGAAAGCGTTACAATTTGCCGACGAAGTAGAAAACAAGGGGGATTTCGAGTACAGTCATTGTGACAGCACTGTTCTTTTACCATTGCTCTTTCCTTTTATTAAATTTATTTGTTAGGCTTTACATTTACGTTTTAATTTATATATGGGGATTAGAATAATTCACGACATCTCCCCTCTTAAAACAGACATTATATGTCAGTCCTTTATTCTATATACACATAGAGAAATTTATTATTATTATTTCTGGGGTTTACGGTGATTCTCATCACACGGATGGCGGCTTAAAAAATCCGCTCCCAAATTTGTTTTTCCAGATATATACTCAATGCTAAAATTATATGGAGCCAAAAGTAAGGACCATCGGAGTAACCTAGAGTTCTCATGCCTAGCCTGTGCTAGAAACGATAAAGGTTTGTGATCCGTTTGCAACTTAAATGCCTTCCCATACAGATAAATATTGAATTTCTTTATTGCCCATATTACTGCAAGACATTCTTTTTCGCTAGTTGAGTAGTTGATTTCAGCTTTATTCAACTTTCTGCTAGCATATGCCACTGGGCTTAATTCCCCATCCAATGCATCTGATTTCTGTAGTAGAGTTGCACCTAACCCAATATTACTGGCATCCGTCCTTACTATGAATTCTTGACTTAAGTCAGGTAATTTCAAAATAGGTTTACTTGTGAGCTTTTCCTTCAATTCTTGGTAAGCCATTTCACATTGTGGTGTCCATGTAATGCGATCTGGATGTCCTTTACGTGTCAAATCAGTTAACGGTGCACATATGGAATTAAAGTTTTTGATATACTTCTGGTAGAAACCACATAATGAGACAAAGGATCTCACGTCCTTCTTGGTTTGTTTGTGGTCTCGGGGCTTTCTTTAGTTTCTCTAAATTCTTTGGGTCAGGGGTCATGTTTCCCTGATAAACTGTGTGTCCCAAAAATTCCAATTCTTTACATCCAACGCAACATTTGGTTGGTCGGGCTGTTAAATTTGCTTCCCTAAGTCGATTAAACAGCATATTCAGAGAGTCAATGTGTTCCTCAAATGTTTCTGTTGCTATAAGGATATCATCCATGAAATTTGTTATACATGGATTATTCAGAGGGTCCAATAATTTTCTCATCATTCTAGAGAAGACACTAGGCGCATTCTTCAATCCAAATGGCAATCTATTAAACTCATAGTGTCCTTCTGAGGTACTAAAAGCTAGGTATGGTCTAACCTCAGGCTTTACTGGAATCTGATAATATCCTTTACTCAGATCCACTTTTGAGAAATATTTAGCTTTATTTAGTCTGGCAAACAGCTGATTTGTATCCGGCAATGGATCCACCTGTCCTTCTGTAATAGCATTCAGTCTCCTGTAATCTATACAGAGTCTATGTTCTCCAGAGGGCTTCCTTAAGAGTACAACACCGGAACTATACGAAGATTCACTGTGCGAAATAATTCCTTCCTTCAACAGATAGTCTATCTCTTCCTTCAAAGCTTTCTCCTTAGCAAACGGAATCGAATATGGTTTCACACAGACAGGTGTGGGGTCTATCAGTTTCATATCATATTCCAATAGGTTTGTATGCCCTGGTCGGTCTGTTAACACCTCTGCATGATTATTTAGAACCTGTTGCACTCTCTCTTTCTGAGTTTTCGTTAAATGTGTACTGATTTTCACCTGTGCTGCTGTCTCACAGGGGTGTAATGGATATTCAAATGATGAAAGTGGTTCCTTTTTCATCTCCATGGCGATGGACAAGGTCAACAAGTGTGTCTCTTCCTGATGTTCTCTTTCCAAATATTTCTTCAGGAGATTCACATGATAGATTTTTTCTTTCCCCTTCTTATCTATCTTATAATTTGTTCTAGACACCTTCTCTAAAACTGTATATGGACCTTGCCATCCAATCTGTAACTTATTCTGACTCCCGGGGAGAAGAAGCAGTACCTTCTCTCCCACAGCCAAATCTCTGTCTTTCGCCTTCCTGTTATAATAGGCAGCATGTTTCTTCCTGGCTTGTTTCAAATTTTCATTGGCAAGTTTCCAGCCAGTTTTTAAACGAGTGGTCAGCTCATTCACATATTGGTATGAAGATGTAATGTTTTCCTCTGCCTTTTCATCAGTCCACGTTCTTAACAAAGCTTCGAGTGGACCTTTTATTGGCCTTCCAAACAATAATGTTGCCGGGGCCATACCGGTTGAACTATGGGGTACCTCCCGATAAGCAAAGAGGGCGGCGTGCAGGTACTGGTCCCATGTATCTGGTTTTTCGTGTGCCAACTTTCTCAGGATCGACATCAACGTGCCGTTAAATCTTTCCACTTGGCCGTTCCCTTGGGGATGGTACACACTACAATGGAAGTGTTTGGCCTGGAAGATCCTGAAAACTTCTTCAGTTAGTTTCCCCTTGAACTGAGAGCCATTATCAGTCAAGATTTGATTGGGAAAGCCTAACCTTGTGAAAATTGTGAGCAATGCCTCTGCCACATGTTTAGAATCAATCGATGACAGGGCTACTGCCTCTCCCCACATAGAACAAGTGTCCACCAGAGTCAGAATGTAGCTGTTCCTTCTCTTGGTTCGGGGTGAGAGGTCCCACAAGATCCACGGCAACTCTCTCAAAGGGTGTTCCCACTATGGGCATTTCCCCCAGAGTTGCTGGTGCAGTCCAATGTTTAGGTGCTACTCGTTGGCACTCTGGACAGGATTTTACATATCGTTTGATATCTTCAGTTATTCCTGGCCAGAAATAGTGACAAGCTATTCGCTGTCCTGTTGCGCTGATTCCCATATGACCACTGAAGGGAATCGCATGCCCTAGTTCCAACACTTTAGTCCTATATGAAGTGGGAAGGACCAGCTGTCCGTGACCATTGGATTCAGATCCAGCCTTCCTATATATCAGTTTGTTCTTCATATAAAACTCTCCCTTGCCTGGAGGTGTATGAGATTTGGGCAACTTCTTGAAACATGGCTTGAGTGTTTTGTCCTCAGCCTGTGCCTTCCTCATCTCATCTGGATGAGTATTTATTGGATTATCCTCCTCCTTTTTAGACTGTGATCTGGTCTGCACTGTTGCCAATATCACAGGTCTCTTGGGATTCCCCAAGAAGACATATCTACACCCCAATATCAGAGGGTAGATTGGCTCATTTATCACTGCTGCTTTTATGATTCCTTCCACATATCGCGTTTTCACTTTTATTCGGGCGACGGGAAGTGTCATGGTAGCTACATCCTTGGTTGCAGTTTGAATCTCCACTGTTTCTGTGGTGTATTGATCGGCCTGCACCAGGTGAGAACTCACAACGGAATCGTAATCTAAACCGGTATCATATAAACACCTTATAGTGACACCATTACAGATGACATCTTCACACACTGGGGGGTGGTATGGTTCCTGTAGTTCTTCAGGTTTGACCTTCTTTTCCTTTTTCCCCCGATGTCATAGCAGCACAATGAGGAGGTTTCCTTCTACAATGGTCAGTGTCATGATTGTTCATCTTACAATTTTTACACCACCTTTTTCCTTGGTTGAAAGATTTTCTTTCATCATATTTCCTTTCATCGAATTGTGGGGGTTTATTTTTATTTTCATACCGTGGCCTATCAAACTGGTGCTTACCTTTGTTTTGATCCCTAGGATCAAATTTATTAAAGGTCTGTGGTGCCCTAAAGTTATCCACTTGTTTCTTTTTATTACCTGTTACCTCTGCTTGAGCTGCTTGATACCTTTCAGCAACATTTAGCAACTCACCCAGCCTCTCTGCACCTTGTTCCATGAGAAACTTTCTCAGGTCTGGAGCCATGGACTCTCTTAATTGCTCTATAAGGACCATTTCCTTAAGATCTTGGGTTTTCCCCAGAGAAGTCCATTTCTCCAAGTATGTCTCTATTCGTGCAGAGAACTGGTGATAGGTTTCACCTGACAGTAGTTTAGCATTCCTAAATTTTTTCCTATAAAATTCTGCATTCTTTTCATATCTTAACAAAAGAGCCTGCTTTAGCATGTCATAATTTTCCTGATCACCTCTGCTCATTTTTGCAAAAACTTCATAAGCTGCCCCACGAAGTCCTTGAGATAACTTTAAGCTCCACCTTTCTCTCTCTAACCCATACGTGGTAGCTAATAGTTCATACCTATTTAGATAGCTCTCTATATCATCGTCTTTCTCAACAAAATGATCTAAATGAAAATTCATAGCTGAGGTTGAGGCTCCTTGGCTAGCAGTGGCATCAGAGGCAAAGGGACTGGCACCATTTTCAGGAGCATGGCCTTGAAACTCAAACTCCCTTAGTCGTAACTCATGTTCCCTTTGTAATCTCTTCTCCTCCTTTTCTGCTTCCCTTTCTGCAGCTAATTTCTTCTCTTCCCTTTCTGCAGCCAATTTCTTCTCTTCCCTTTCTGCAGCTAATTTCTTCTCTTCCCTTTCTGCAGCTAATTTCTTCTCTTCCCTTTCTGCAGCCTGTCTTCTTTCCTCGGCTTCCAATGCTTTAGCCTCTTTGTCAGCCTCAATCTGCAACCTCTTAGCCTCAGCCTCAATCTTCTCTTTTCAGCCTCTAACTTTCTTTCGGCCTCTTTTTCTAATCTTCTTTCTTCCCGTTCAATATATTTGTCACATTCCGCAGTGACATAAGAAATCATAATTTGCCCGTCCATTCCTAACTCTTTCGCAGTCTGTACAGCAGCAGATCGAAATTTTGCCAGGTCGGCCATTGTCTAACAGATAAATGTCTAAAATATGTAACTAAACAATTTTATCTATGACTAACTAACTTAGGACAACACAGGCACTGTGAGCTCAACCTTATTTATTTTCACCCAAGGATACCTTTTAATTCTTATTATTCCCTGAAGTGAATTACCCCCAATATTTGTAATAGGGAAAGATTCAAAATCCCGAGAGCGAGACCCCAATATATGTGGTAAAGTGGGATGTTATAAATATTTATAGGGGACTTAGTGTACTGACTGAGATCAGCTGTGAAGGTATCTATATCTAATAAGAGTAGTGTATTATAGATAACCTTACTTGCTGCCACATATGTATACCTCAGTCAGAATTATTCTGGAATAGTGTGATGACTACGTTATATGTCTAGGGTATGTGTATGATGAAGTGTAAGTCATAACAACAACAGACAGATAAACAATTTAATTTATTCCACCACACTTGACAACACTGTGACACTCACATACATAAAAACACTCTACGAGGATATCTTAAAGGAGTCACTGATAACTTTTCAAATAACAATATGTATTCAGTGCTGTCATGAATGTATATGTGTCCTGATTCAAATACAAAGGGAACCAGGAATCACAATCAATTTTAATTACAAGTTATATGTACAGAATTTATCAATATGAATCTTGTAGTGACATATATTATTAATAGTATCCTATGTGTGTCAGTTGTGTAGTAGTAGTAATCTGAGGTAATACTGGTTTTGTTTTGTTCAAGCTCTGTTGGTATTTGTCATCATGACTTCAATAGTTTGTCTTTGTTGGAACTAGTATTGGAGATGTTCTCAGTTCCTGGCATTAAAACAATTAAATTCCCCTCTTAATTTTATTTTACAGTGTCATTTTAAGATGGGGGTACATAATGTTGAGCTCCATGGCCACACTCTCTTATCTTTCGTGATGACTGCAGTAAAAGACTCCTCTGCTCGATTACTTTAATGAGTTCTGGAGCCACCCCACTGGTTGCTATATGGACCAAGGAGTATGCTGTCCACCTCTGGCTTCAGCAAAGCTCTGACCAGGTGCTGCTCAATAACTTTAAGACCACGGTCCCTGAAACAAGAAGGTTGTACCTTCTACGTCAGAACTAATTTACACTCTATTTCTACACTGAGCACAATACATCACAAACATTGAGTTCAGAGCGTTAGGCCAACTGTCAGCTTCATCTGAAATACTTTATACCAGTATTTCCCTCCCTAATGGTTACCACGCCTCTGCAATTCCAGCATTATTTCTGTCTAGTCAATAATCTAGGTGTCAGTGTACTGTTTGGCCATTCCATGCAGTTTTACTTTCCTCCGACACCTTCTGTTCAGGCTGGAGTACCATAGGCTTTACATCATGTTCGCTACTGAACTACACATATATACAGACATAAATTATCAATTTACATTCAATTTTCATTAAAAGATATTGAATATTTCAAGCTTACCACAATTTATGGAAATAATAAACAGTTTCGTTGACTGGCAATGAATATAGCACAACTCCGATCTGCCGATGTCCCAGGCTTTATTTTTATAAAAAATATACACTGGTGCTCAACGCACTGCTTCTTAGTAGGTTTATTACAAGATGTGGCAATGAACAGACGCTCTGAATTGAGTATATTCGCAGCTCTACCCAATCAAACCATGTCTACACATCTTTTCAAAAAAAATACTCCTTTTCACGTTTCCCCTGACAACACAAGATAGTATTTATAGCCTGACCAATCGTGTTTAGTCTTACATTTGTGGCGCTCCAATCAAATAGGAGTTAACATGGTAGGCTATTTCTGTAACGTAATGTTTTTTCAAACACGTTATAAAAAAAATTTTATGAGCAGAAATGATTTCATGCTGTCAGGCACCCCCACTATTTTATTTTGGTTATAATTTGGTAATTCCTAGACTATTTGCGTAACGTTTTACATATTCTTTGTCAGCAAGCCCTAAGGAACCCAAATATACAAATTTAAAAGAGCTAAGTGGCTGCGTTCAAAATATGTGTTTTCCAAAGATAGTCGTATATTTGTTCTTTATTCCTTTTCGTTGTTTAGAACCGCCACCTGTCCTGCCTTTTCCACTGTTATGTCATACTAAAGTCAGGAGCTTAGATGTAAATCAGTAGAATTTCATATTTCCTACTAAGCATTTTTCATATTTTTAAACCTGATTCTTGTAGTAATAGTGTTTCTTTTTCACTGACTATATGAAAAAAAGTTATTGCTAGTGGCCTTACACGTGGGATTTGCGTTACTATTAATCGCGCGACGCGTGTAGTGTTTCATGCTTCCTGCCTTCATTCGCCCCTCTCTCTCTCCTGCTTTATCTGTCTTTTAGTTACGCCGTGTATGGAATGAATGAAATATTAAATCTAGGTCATTGATCAGCTTGCGTATCTCAAGGTTTTTCCAAGAAATACAGGACACGTTTCATTGAAGAAAGCGTGCAGCGACACAGTAGGCTTTTACTATCAACGTGAAAGCGTTACAATTTGCCGACGAAGTAGAAAACAAGGGGGATTTCGAGTACAGTCATTGTGACAGCACTGTTCTTTACCATTCTTCTTTCCGTTTATTAAATTTATTTGTTAGGCTTTGCATTTACGTTTTAATTTATATATGGGGATTAGAATAATTCACGACACTGGGTTACTCCCGGAAGTACGTCATTGTCTTTTGGAAAAAATATAGCAGACGTCTTTGCCGGCTTCACTTAGCAGAAGTGAGCGATACTTCGTGGCCTTTCATGTGTGTCACTCAGTGTGAACGGACGCATAATTGTCCAGCTCCTATGTGTGTGCTCTTACTACAGAGTTATAAAGATTTATTACAGCTAGATCTTCCATCTGCTTCATGGAGTCTATGCTGCATTGATATTTTAGGACAAGCGAATGCTGTGTATCAAGGAATGCGTGTTGAAATATTTAATTAAAAATTACAGCATCATGTCGAAGACATCTTGTCCATAGTCGACGGAATAGCGACGTTATCAAGACTGGCTAGATCATGCCATTGTCTATCTGAATATTGAATACATGTCAATTGGAGCTTGTTCACGTAATAAAATGAATATTCGTCTTCACGTCCAAACTGGCATTAGAGGACTTCTTTATTGTTGAACAGTAAGAAAGGTATTTTACAGGCTGCATTTAAAAGTGTTACCGGCATGATGGAATGTAGTGATGAGTGCTCACAAGTTAATGAAATATTACCCGAGACAAGATATATCAAAAGAAAGAACCCGTACCAATAACAGGCATGTTTTACTGTTTATTTGTCTTCTCCACATGGACATTTTGTGTATTTCCGTCCGTTATTTTTAACATTTGTTGAAGATGGTACCTCAGTCTTAGGCATGAAAAGTATCACTTGATCTCTTCATTAAGTACCTAATATTGTCATATGGGAGAGTGCATTTGAGGATTAGCTCTTAACTTAGTTTCACTGTTATCACGGCCTTAGTAACATATCATCATCATCATCATCATCACCCCACTTCAGATCCCCACCGAGCATAGACAACAAACGTAGACCAAGTCTTCCTGTCGTTCCCCCCCCCCCCCCACATCAGCTCAAGGTTTTTCCATGTCTTCTTTATCCCTTTTACGTCTGTCTCCAGTTGTCTTCTCCACTGTCTTCCTGTGTCTTCTTCTATCTCTCTTGTCCTGTGTCTTCTTCTAACTCTCTTGTCCTGTGGATTCCAGAACAAGAACTCCTGGTAATGCCATCAACAGTTTTCCTCAATGTGTGTTCTATCCATCTCCACCGTCTTCTTTGCAGAAAAATGGTTAGTCGGCAACCAAGATTCCTCTCGATTTTCTCTGTGTTGGGTCAGTCTCCTCTTACCAGAGGACCTTTTTCTGTCTTGGATGGCTGAATTGACATTGTGCGTTGAAGTTCTTGTAGTTTAAACATTATTTTTTTACAGATGGGGATAACCTGCTCATGCTCAACCCACCTTAGTCGTCTCCTACGTCATGCATGGTAGGTTGCAGTGTACTTTTATTAGCTCCCCTTTCGGGGCCCCTAAATACACTGGTAATAACATATAGCTTGACAGTAAAATCCCTCTCCTGGCTGGACTCTTTTAACTAACAGAAAGGACAAGGGCCGTCTCAAGCGCCCTGTATTCAATAGTCGCCGTGTTGATGAGGTTCGAATGCCTGGGATGGCAACTCATTTAGTAGATGAACATTTAAAAAAAATTCCAAACCATGTACTCCCTTGTAGGTAGTCTGATGCCTGGCCAGAGGCTAAGGAAAGCGAACCCGATTTTAAGAGCTTGCTGAATCGGATATCCTGGGCTTAAAGACACAGAAATTGCAGCCTAGATGTAAACTGCTTTACAGCTTACTCACAACGCTCACCAAACAACGACAGCAACAAATTCTTAAAGTGATTTCTTCCCTTTTCTGCAGCAACACTTTCTGATTTATGTCAATTAAGTCTGTCCAACTCTACCCAATGTTGTTTGTCAGACCTCTGTGTGTGTGATAATATCAAACATGCATGCTGTAATTTCCCGTTGTTCAATCATTTCCTAGCACAAATAGCCCCCTTGTTTATTTCTATCATTATTTTCATATTTCTATTTTGGCCTGCGATATTTATTCTTCGTTCTTAGCTTTATTAACATTATATAAATTCTGGTACCGATATATCAAAATAAAACGTTCGCTGTCATTCAGGCATAGCTGTTGTTCCGACAATGCATAATAATGGCCTTTTTTATGTATAACGTACGGATGTCTCCCACATGATTTTAATGCTAGACAAGACATAAATAATAAATTATACTTTCCTTTATTTTCTTTCTTTCTTTTTTTTTTTCATTCTTTTCTGTTTGCTTTCTTTCTTTCTGTTTACCTTCCTTTCTTCCTTTCTCTCTCTCTCTTTTTTTCCTTTCGTTCTAACGAGTGTCTACAATTTACCTATGTGCGCTATTTTTTAAACCATATCTACTCGTACATAGACATTACAAATAAACACAGCTCCTACACGCCTTTACAACGATGTCTAAAACTTCACAATTTTACACATAAAAGCTGCAGTTGTCTGTTCTTACTTCAAGTTTAATGTCTAAATACGACATAACAAATAGTGTAATATAACAAAAATATAAGATGTTACAATTACAGTTAGAACATATAGTATTAGATATTAGAAATAGCGTTAACTACTAGCCGCCATTTTAGATAACTTCAGAAAAGATGAAAAAACACTTCTTTTTTTTAAATTAAAATTTTGCCTCGTTTTGGCGAGGCACGTCCCGGTCAACCTAGTCGGTTATATTAGTGCGCATGTCAAAATATAAACGACCTTGAGGTCTGATAGCGTAAATATGTTATTACGATATAATATCACAGCTAGAAATACCAACTGTAATACCCTACAAAGAACGTTAAAAACATTTTTTTTTAAACTTAAAAAAAAAAAAATGAGGATTAGACACCCGCTCAACCCTTTCTGAGGGTTAGGGTTAAAGGTTAGAGAGGTAGCGGGAGACCTGAAAAATTGGAGAAAATAACTTTAGACAGGCATGAGAGGGATAAAGTAGTTATGGAAACAGGCATGAGAGGGATAAAGTAGTTATGGAAACAGGCATGAGAGGGATAAAGTAGTTATGGAAACACCGTGTACGGACGATGCAGAATATGATGGCTTAGCGTTGCAGGTCTATTCTCTGTTAGGGAACCGAAGTGTAAAGATGTAATTATAATGTCACCAGCTACTCGAAATTGCAAGTATTCCCTATATACTAACCGTCTTAGTGAAACGTCTGTGTAACCAATAATGAAAAAAAAAAAACCGACATCAGTGTAAAGTGCAATCTTTACTATCTTGCAATATAATACATTTATATACTTATTATGTTCGCAAATATTTTGTAAACAAAGTATTTCCTTTTTTAAGTGCTTAAGGAGAAGTCATTTTTGAGTTACTTCCCTTGAAAGGAGTTCCGTCATCTTCGATCGGATTCCGCGGACGAGTCTAGGCCTACTGCGAGTTATTCTTTGGCTGGGTAGGAATAGATTGTTCTTGCTTCAGTATATCTATGGCCTGAATTTATACGTAGTGTTTGTATGAGTAGGACGAGTCTGTCTTATATATGGATATCTTTACATTTCTAAGTCGAACTATATTGGTTGTCGCTAGAAAAGGTCAAAGGCTATGCAGCGGAAGTATCGCTAGCAGGGGGTGTGATTCATGGCTGTCATCCTGTCGGGATGTCGAATTTTGTTGTAGCCGGCTTATCGCCGAAAAGTGATCTATAAGTAGATGGGGAAAAGTGATAGTCATTTAGACATGTTGTATGTACTTTACCCCAGTGTTTATTCTCTTTTGCCAAGGAATGGCAAAGTTATATTTCGCATAGAAAGGTAAAACCACAATTTATTATGAACTTGGGCTTCGCCATCGTTGTCGATAAGCAGATGCACCGCGGTACTTGTGAAAAGAATATTTATTCAAAGGAAGATGACATTCCTATGTATCAGCACTAGATTATATGATATTATTCAATTACCTCTATGATAGAAGCTATGAAGAAATGAGGACATTTAACGAATGACCAATTATGGTCTGTATCCAATAGTGAGTGAAGCTCACGAGAGAAGCACAGCCATGTTGAAATCCATATACTTTGTATTTATCGAGTGAGAAAAAGGGATGCCTGTACTATCGCTCGATGAACCAAGAGATCACTGCTACATGTGAGAATCCATGTCTGGGATTCCTATATCTTTATGGAAAATATATATATTGAACTTTACGTGAAGGGATATTCGCTAGACGAGGTTAGGTCTAGGAGCCTTCCTATATATTGGTTATGGTCTGACGTGCCCAGTCAGTAAAGCCAGATGATTTACATGATGGAACTCTGAATGCTTATTTACGAATGCTCCATTATGATATTTGCCAAGCATGAATGCTAACTTAAGATGATATTCCTGTGATCAACATTATGCTGTCTATGTCGACATTTGTTCCTGTAACCATACACGTACTGTCCAAGTGTGCGTCTCATTAAATGTTATAAAAAGACCACCGTAGTTCCAGTACTTCTTGAATTCGAACAGTGTGAGTCTGAGTGATGTACTACCAACCTGTCAACTCTATCGAATCATTCTACCATTCGCGTTCTGACATTCATATACACACTCATTGTCTACACTCACATTCTTGTCGGAGCCTCATCACGTTCCAGGACAAGATGACCTGTATGACCAAAACTGTGCTGGGTTTAATGAGTTGACAATCGTTACACTTTACTACACCAGTCCCAACATCTACATTTATCAACTGGTGGACATTCACGGCATTTAACAAAATAAAGCGTGATTTAACAACTACTGGCCAGTATGAGTTTAACAATCAGCTTTTCAAGAAAATGCGGAAAAGGTGCGCACTCATCCCCGAAAGCTGAATTGAACACCCATTAAAAAACGTGCATGCCTTGCATTCTTTTCATGGCGCATTTTTGGAAAAATACCCAAACCGCGTGCACTTAAAACCCATTAAACAGTACACATGCCTTTAAATGTGTCTCATAGCTCATTGACCATTGGCTGTAAGGCAGGCTAAGTTTGACTACAAAGATCCGGTGAACTTGAAATGGAGTGGAAATGAATGGAATGACCACAGGAAAATTAGTGACGTGATCAGGGTATATTGTAGTAAGATCACAGCATAATCATATTGTTAAACTCATACTGGCCAGTAGTTGTTAAATCACGCTTTATTTGTTAAATGCCGTGAATGTCCACCAGTTGATAAATGTAGATGTTGGGACTGGTGTAGTAAAGTGTAACGATTGTCAACTCATTAAACCCAGCACAGTTTTGGTCATACAGGTCATCTTGTCCTGGAACGTGATGAGGCTCCGATAAGAATGTGAGTGTAGACAATGAGTGTGTATATGAATGTCAGAACGCGAATGGTAGAATGATTCGATAGAGTTGACAGGTTGGTAGTACATCACTCAGACTCACACTGTTCGAATTCAAGAAGTACTGGAACTACGGTGGTCTTTTTATAACATTTAATGGGACGCACACTTGGACAGTACGTGTATGGTTACAGGAACAAATGTCGACATAGACAGCATAATGTTGATCACAGGAATATCATCTTAAGTTAGCATTCATGCTTGGCAAATATCATAATGGAGCATTCGTAAATAAGCATTCAGAGTTCCATCATGTAAATCATCTGGCTTTACTGACTGGGCACGTCAGACCATAACCAATATATAGGAAGGCTCCTAGACCTAACCTCGTCTAGCGAATATCCCTTCACGTAAAGTTCAATCTATATACTTTTCATAAAGATATAGGAATCCCAGACATGGATTCTCACATGTAGCAGTGATCTCTTGGTTCATCGAGCGATAGTACAGGCATCCCTTTTTCTCACTCGATAAATACAAAGTATATGGATTTCAACATGGCTGTGCTTCTCTCGTGAGCTTCACTCACTATTGGATACAGACCAAAATTGGTCATTCGTTAAATGTCCTCATTTCTTCATAGCTTCTATCATAGAGGTAATTGAATAATATCATATAATCTAGTGCTGATACATAGGAATGTCATCTTCCTTTGAATAAATATTCTTTTCAAAAGTACCACTGTGCATCTGCTTATCGACAACGATGGCGAAGCCCAAGTTCATAATAAATTGTGGTTTTACCTTTCTATGCGAAATATAACTTTGCCATTCCTTGGCAAAAGAGAATAAACACTGGGGTAAAGTACATACAACATGTCTAAATGACTATCACTTTTCCCCATCTACTTATAGATCACTTTTCGGCGATAAGCCGGCTACAACAAAATTCGACATCCCGACAGGATGACGGCCATGAATCACACCCCCCTGCTAGCGATACTTCCGCTGCATCAAATAAAATTAATAAAGAGAAGAGCAATGGGAAAATAACAGTGCTGTCACAAAGAATGTACTCGAAATCCCCCTTGTTTTCTGCTTCGTCTGCAAATTGTAACGCTTTCACGTTGATATAAAAGCTTACTGTATTATTACCCGCCTTCTTCAATGAAACGTGTGCTGCATTTCTAAGAAAAACATTGAGACGTACTGCGTAATGACCTAAATTAATCCTAACATTAATTATACTGCGTTACCAAAACGAACGAACAGATGGACTAAAGGATAAAAAGAGAGGGAGAGGCAAAAAGCTGAACACTAAACACGCTTCGCGCGATACACAAATGCTGCCATCACGCGTGTAAGTCTACATGCACTAATTTTTTTTCAGACGGACAGTGATAAAATACACTACCCTTTCCCAGAGTTAGGTTTATAAAGCATAAAAAACTCTTATTAGAAAAGATAACATTAGATGGGTTTACGGTTGAAAACATAACAGTACCCAGACAGCACATCTTCGAAACAGGAGGTAGAAATTGCATATTTTGAACGCAGCCACGTAGCTCCTTTAAATTTGTATTTTTGGGTTCCTTAGGGCTTGCTGACAAATAATATGTAAAACGTTACGCAAATAGTCCAGGAATTAATAAATTATACCCAAAATAAAATATTGGGGGTGCCTGACAGCATAAAATAATTTCTGCTCATAAGATTTTTTTTTAACGTGTTTGAAAAAAATTTACGTTACAGAAATAGCCTACCATGTAAACTCCAAATTGATTGGAGCGCAACAAATGAAAGCCTAACCACGATTGGTCGGGCTATAAATACTATCTTGGTTGTTAGGGGAACGGGAAAAGGTAACATTTTTTCAAACACTTGTCGAAACGGGGCTCATTGGTCAGACTCGCTGATATACACACTTGGGAGCGTTAGTTCGAAACCACTTGTTTAAAATAGCTTGATAAAGCATCAGTGCGTTGAAGCCAGCCAGCATATTTTTGCTAAATAAAAGCCTGGAAGATAAGCAGATGGGAATTTGTGCCAGTTTGTGCCAGAATTCATTGCTAATCAACGTATCTGTGTTTATTCGTATGAATTGTGGTAAGCTTGAACCATTCAATATCTTTTAATGAAAATTGAATGTGAATTGTTGATTTATGCCTGTATATATATGTGTAGTTCAGTGGCCAACGTGAGGTAAAGCCTGTAATGCTCCAGCCTGAACAGAGGGTGTCGGAGAGAAGTAAAACGGCATGGAATGGCCAAACAGTACACTGACACCTGGATGATTGACTAGAAAGAAATAATGCTGGAAGTGCAGAGGCGTAGTAACCATTAAGAAGGGTAATACTGGAATAAAGTATTTCAAATGAAGCTGACAGTTGGCCTAATGCTCTGAACTCAATGTTTGTGCTGTGTTGTGATCAATGTAACAAGAGAGTTTAAGTTAGTTATGAAGTAGAAGGTACATCCTTCTTGATTTCAGGGACAGTGGTCTTGATGGTACTGAGCAGCACCTGGTCAGAGCTTTGCTGAATCCAGTGTCGGACAGCATACTCCTTGGTCCTTTTAGCTATCAGTGAGGTGTCTCCAGAGCCCAGAGGAGAATTCGAGCAGAGGAGTCCTTTCCTGCCGCCATCACGCCAGATAAGCTAAATTGGCCAGCTGAGCTCAACATTATGTCCCCTCATCTTGAACTGACCTTGTAAAATTAACATTAAGAGGGGAATTTACTTGTCTTAAAATCAGGAACTGTGAACATCTCCAATACTAGTCCCTAAAGACAAACTATTGAAGTCATGATGACAAATACCAACAGAGCTTGAACAAAACAAAACCAGTATTACCTCATTTTACTACTACACAACTGACACACATAGAACCTTTGTAATAATATATGTCACTACAATATTCATATTAAATACATTCTGTACATAACTTGTAATTTAAATTGATTGTGATTCCTGGTTCCCTTGTAGTTGAATCAGGACACATATTCATTCATGCCAGTAATGAATACATATTGTTATTGGAAAGTTTATCAGTGACTCTTTTAAGATATCTTTGTAGAGTGTTATATGTATGTGAGTGTCACAGTGTTGTCAAGAGTAGTGGATTAAATTAAATTGTTTATCTGTCTGTTGTTGTGACTTACACTTCACCATACTCATACCCTAGACACATAACGTAGCATCACACTATTCCAGAATAATTCTGACTGAGATATATAGATATGTGGTAGCAAGTAAGGTTATCTATAATACACTACTCTTAATAGATATAGATACCTTCACAGCTGATCTCAGTCAGGACACTAAGTTCCCTATAAGTATTTATAACATCCCACTTCACCACATATATTGGGGTCTCGCTCTTGGGATTTTGAATCTTTAACTATTAAAAATATTGGGGGTAATTCACTTCAGGGAATATAAGAATTAAAAGGTATCCTTGGGTGGAATTAAATAAGGTTGAGCTCACGGTGCCTGTGTTGTCCATTAGATATATAGTTAGAAATGAATTGTTGGGTAGACATTATAAAAATTTACCTGATAGACAATGGCGGACCTGGCCAAATTTCGATCTGCTGCGGTTCAGACTGCAAAAGAGTTAGGATTAGATGGGCAAGTTATGGTTGCCTATGTCACAACGGAATGTGACAAATTTATTGAACGCGAAGAAAGAAGATTAGAAAAAGAAGCCGAAAGAAGGTTAGAGGCTGAAAGGGAAATTAAGAAGTTACAATTTGAAGCTGAGGCTGAGACTAAGAGGTTGCAGATTGAGGCTGAGACAAAGAGGCTAAGCAGATTGGAAGCAGAAAGAGAAGAACAAAAGATTAGCTGCAGAAAGAAAGAGAAGAAAAGAAAGAAAGAAGAAATTAGCTGCAGAAAGGGAAGAGAAGAAATTAGCTGCAGAAAGAGAAGAGAAGAGATTAGCTGCAGAGAGGGAAGCAGAAAAGGAGGAGAAGAGATTACAAAGGGAACATGAGTTACGACTAAGGGAGTTTGAGTTTCAAGGCCATGCTCCTGAAAATGGTGCCAGTCCCTTTGCCTCTGATGCTACGGTTACTCAGGGAGCCTCAACCTCAGCTATGAACTTTCATTTAGATCATTTTGTTGAGAAAGACGATGATATTGAGAGCTATATAAATAGGTATGAACTATTAGCTACCACGTATGGGTTAGAGAGAGAAAGGTGGAGCTTAAAGTTATCTCAGGGACTTCGTGGGGCAGCTTATGAAGTTTTTGCAAAAATGAGCAGAGGTGATCAGGAAAATTATGACATGCTAAAGCAGGCTCTTTTGTTAAGGTATGAAAAGAATGCAGAGTTTTTTCAGGAAAAAAATTTAGGAATGCTAAACTACTGTCAGGTGAAACCTATCACCAGTTCTCTGCACGAATAGAGACATACTTGGAGAAATGGACTTCTCTGGGGAAAACCCAAGATCTTAAGGAAATGGTCCTTATAGAGCAACTAAGAGAGTCCATGGCTCCAGACCTGAGAAAGTTTCTCATGGAACAAGGTGCAGAGAGGCTGGGTGAGTTGCTAAATGTTGCTGAAAGGTATCAAGCAGCTCAAGCAGAGGTAACAGGTAATAAAAAGAAACAGGTGGATAACTTTAGGGCACCACAGAACTTTAATAAATTTGATCCTAGGGATCAAAATAAAGGTAAGCACCAATTTGATAGGCCACGGTATGAAAATAAAAATAAATTCCCACAATTCGATGAAAGGAAATATGATGAAAGAAAATCTTTCAACCAAGGAAAAAGGTGGTGTAAGAATTGTCAGATGGACAATCATGACACTGACCGTTGCAGAAGGAAACCTGTGTATATGGCAACCCTTCAGGTCAGGTCGACCTCAAGACAGGAGGAGGATATTATGTTAGATACCACTCCAGAAGAGATGAGGAAGGCACAGGCTGGGGATAAAACACTCAAGCCTTGTTTCAGAAAATTGTCAACTTGTCATACAACTCCAGGCAAGGGAGATTTTTACATGAAAAACAAGTTGATGTATAGGAAG
The DNA here is from genome assembly GCA_024509875.1 of Oreohelix idahoensis. Taxonomy (NCBI): domain Eukaryota; kingdom Metazoa; phylum Mollusca; class Gastropoda; order Stylommatophora; family Oreohelicidae; genus Oreohelix; species Oreohelix idahoensis. The sequence continues at coordinate 101,432 of JAMPIV010017285.1, forward strand.
ACTGGAGCTAGATCCAATGGTCACGGACAGCTGGTTCTTCCAAAAAGATATAGGACAGACTTAATAAGGAGCCTACATGTGAAACCAGATGGGGACCATGAGAAGATAGGTACCATCATTCAAAAGGTGGCTCACAATTATTATTGGCCCAAAGCAAGATGGGACATTGAGAATTTTGTAGAAAGGTGTAGCATAGCAAATGAGGGAACACCCACAAGTGGGAACATGGATCAGGACCTGGACACGCCATGGGGCAAAATTAGGCCTGATAATAAAAAGAAAAATAGATTTGATAAAGTGGACCAAATGGAATGGGAAGCCCCTTTTCACGGACAAGCTTCACTTAACTGTTTTACAATGGCCACTATGCGGAGAGTCCAAAAAGATGTCTTACCCCAGGATAAGCCGAAAATCCCTCAATCGGACTTAAACAAACTGGAGGAAGAGGATGTAGAGAGGAAATCTCTCATCAAGAATTTTAAGAGGGGAGAAAGCCCCAAAAGAAAAAATTGGTAGCGGTCGTTTTGTGAATGATAATTCTGGGAGGAAAAATCATCACTATAAAGCTTCGAGTGGAAGAGACCATACCGGTGCATGGACAAATAGGTCCACACAATTAAAGGTCCATATGTAGCTTTGTTAAGAACGTGGACTGATGAAAAGGCAGAGGAAAACATTACATCTTCATACCAATATGTGAATGAGCTGACCACTCGGTTAAAAACTGGCTGGAAACTTGCCAATGAAAATATGAAACAAGCCAGGAAGAAACATGCTGCCTATTATAACAGGAAGGCGAAAGACAGAAATTTGGCTGTGGGAGAGAAAGTACTGCTTCTTTTGCCCGGGAGTCAGAATAAGTTACAAATTGGATGGCAGGGTCCATATACAGTTCTAGAGAAGGTGTCTAGAACATTATAAGATAGATAAGAAGGGGAAAAAAAAAATCTATCATGTGAATCTCCTGAAGAAATATTTGGAAAGAGAACATCAGGAAGAGACACACTTGTTGACCTTGTCCATCGCCATGGAGATGAAAAAGGAACCACTTTCATCATTTGAATATCCATTACACCCCTGTGAGACAGCAGCACAGGTGAAAATCAGTACACATTTAACGAAAACTCAGAAAGAGAGAGTGCAACAGGTTCTAAATAATCATGCAGAGGTGTTAACAGACCGACCAGGGCATACAAACCTATTGGAATATGATATGAAAAACTAATAGACTCCACACCTGTCTGTATGAAACCATATTCGATTCCGTTTGCTAAGGAAAAGCTTTGAAGGAAGAGATACTATCTATTGAAGGAAGGAATTATTTCGCACAGTGAGTCTTCGTATAGTTCCGGTGTTGTACTCTTAAGGAAGCCCTCTGGAGAACATAGACTCTGTATAGATTACAGGAGACTGAATGCTATTACAGAAGGACAGGTGGATCCATTGCCGGATACAAATCAGCTGTTTGCCAGACTAAATAAAGCTAAATATTTCTCAAAAGTGGATCTGAGTAAAGGATACTATCAGATTCCAGTAAAGCCTGAGGTTAGACCATACCTAGCTTTTAGTACCTCAGAAGGACACTATGAGTTTAATAGATTGCCATTTGGATTGAAGAATGCGCCTAGTGTCTTCTCTAGAATGATGAGAAAATTATTGGATCCTCTGAATAATCCCTGTATAACAAATTTTATGGATGATATCCTTATAGCAACAGAAACATTTGAGGAACACATTGACTCTCTGAACATGCTGTTTGATCGACTTAGGGAGGCAAATTTAACAGCCCGACCAACCCAGGGAAACATGACCCCTGACCCAAAGAATTTAGAGAAACTACAGAAAGCCCCGAGACCACAAACCAAGAAGGACGTGAGATCCTTTGTCTCCATATGTGGTTTCTACCAGAAGTATATCAAAAACTTTAATTCCATATGTGCACCGTTAACTGAATTGACACGTAAAGGACATCCAGATCGCATTACATGGACACCACAATGTGAAATGACTTACCAAGAATTGAAGGAAAAGCTCACAAGTAAAACCCATCTATATGGGAAGGCATTTAAGTTGCAAACTGACCACAAACCTTTATCGTTTTTAGCACAGGCTAAGCATGAGAACACTAGGTTACTCCGATGGTCTTTGCTTCTGGCTCCATATAATTTTAGCATTGAGTATATATCTGGAAAAACCAATTTGGGAGCGGATTTTTTAAGCCGCCATCCGTGTGATGAGAATCACCGTAAACCCCAGAAATAATAATAATTTCTCTATGTGTATATAGAATAAAGGACTGACATATAATGTCTGTTTTAAGAGGGGAGGTGTCATGAAATATTCTAATCCACATATATAAATTATTAGGTAAATATGAAGCCTAACAAATAAAATTAATAAAGAGAAGAGCAATGGTAAAATGACAGTGCTGTCACAAGGAATGTACTCGAAATCCCCCTTGTTTTCTGCTTCGTCTGCAAATTGTAACGCTTTCACGTTGATATAAAAGCTTACTGTATTATTACCCGCCTTCTTCAATGAAACGTGTGCTGCATTTCTAAGAAAAACATTGAGACGTACTGCGTAATGACCTAAATTAATCCTAACATTAATTATACTGCGTTACCAAAACGAACGAACAGTTGGACAAAAGGATAGCGAGAGGGGAGGGCTGAAAATCAGGAACGCATGCAACACGCGACGCGCGATATACAAATGCTGCCATCACGCGTGTAAGTCTACAAGCACTAACTTTTTTTTCAGACGGACAGTGATAAAATACACTACCCTTTCCCAGAGTTAGGTTTATAAATCATAAAAAACTCTTATTAGGAAAGATAACATTGATGGGTTTACGGTTGAGAACAATAAC
>JAMPIV010017286.1:0-92500 GCA_024509875.1 Oreohelix idahoensis
GGTATGTTTTCAGGCACTCGTAAGAAATAAAGAAGTAGAACACTTGGACAACAGAAAAACAACAGACGTGAGTGGCTTACCCAGGGTTCGAACCCCGTACCTTCCGTACGACAACTCCGCCTAGCTATCAAGCGAATCACACTGACCCCACGGCCAGCTAGGCATCCCCAAAAAAAGGATGCTTTACTGACTATTTATCAGTAAGAAACACAAGATAACACCGGAAGTATACAGTGGGCAACTCAGCCCCTTAATGACGCAATCACTTCTGTTGTTCCCCTATTAACAGTATGTGTCAGTCCAAACAAGACAAAGACCTTGATACTGGGTCCAGTAAATAGTAGAAGACTTAAGGACAGTAGTATAGAACAGAGGGTAGGTTTTTGGTATTGTATAAACATAAATAACACATAAGGAAGGGAAACCCGAGGCCTGTAAACAGTAAATTAATATTAGACAAACATAAAGGTATGTTTTCAGGCACTCGTAAGAAATAAAGAAGTAGAACACTTGGACAACAGAAAAACAACAGACGTGAGTGGCTTACCCAGGGTTCGAACCCCGTACCTTCCGTACGACAACTCCGCCTAGCTATCAAGCGAATCACACTGACCCCACGGCCAGCTAGGCATCCCCAAAAAAGGATGCTTTACTGACTATTTATCAGTAAGAAACACAAGATAACACCGGAAGTATACAGTGGGCAACTCAGCCCCTTAATGACGCAATCACTTCTGTTGTTCCCCTATTAACAGTATGTGTCAGTCCAAACAAGACAAAGACCTTGATACTGGGTCCAGTAAATAGTAGAAGACTTAAGGACAGTAGTATAGAACAGAGGGTAGGTTTCTGGTATTGTATAAACATAAATAACACATAAGGAAGGGAAACCCGAGGCCTGTAAACAGTAAATTAATATTAGACAAACATAAAGGTATGTTTTCAGGCACTCGTAAGAAATAAAGAAGTAGAACACTTGGACAACAGAAAAACAACAGACGTGAGTGGCTTACCCAGGGTTCGAACCCCGTACCTTCCGTACGACAACTCCGCCTAGCTATCAAGCGAATCACACTGACCCCACGGCCAGCTAGGCATCCCCAAAAAAAGGATGCTTTACTGACTATTTATCAGTACGAAACACAAGATAACACCGGAAGTATACAGTGGGCAACTCAGCCCCTTAATGACGCAATCACTTCTGTTGTTCCCCTATTAACAGTATGTGTCAGTCCAAACAAGACAAAGACCTTGATACTGGGTCCAGTAAATAGTAGAAGACTAAGGACAGTAGTATAGAACAGAGGGTAGGTTTCTGGTATTGTATAAACATAAATAACACATAAGGAAGGGAAACCCGAGGCCTGTAAACAGTAAATTAATATTAGACAAACATAAAGGTATGTTTTCAGGCACTCGTAAGAAATAAAGAAGTAGAACACTTGGACAACAGAAAAACAACAGACGTGAGTGGCTTACCCAGGGTTCGAACCCCGTACCTTCCGTACGACAACTCCGCCTAGCTATCAAGCGAATCACACTGACCCCACGGCCAGCTAGGCATCCCCAAAAAAAGATGCTTTACTGGCTATTTATCAGTAAGAAACACAAGATAACACCGGAAGTATACAGTGGGCAACTCAGCCCCTTAATGACGCAATCACTTCTGTTGTTCCCCTATTAACAGTATGTGTCAGTCCAAACAAGACAAAGACCTTGATACTGGGTCCAGTAAATAGTAGAAGACTTAAGGACAGTAGTATAGAACAGAGGGTAGGTTTCTGGTATTGTATAAACATAAATAACACATAAGGAAGGGAAACCCGAGGCCTGTAAACAGTAAATTAATATTAGACAAACATAAAGGTATGTTTTCAGGCACTCGTAAGAAATAAAGAAGTAGAACACTTGGACAACAGAAAAACAACAGGCGTGAGTGGCTTACCCAGGGTTCGAACCCCGTACCTTCCGTACGACAACTCCGCCTAGCTATCAAGCGAATCACACTGACCCCACGGCCAGCTAGGCATCCCCAAAAAAAGATGCTTTACTGGCTATTTATCAGTAAGAAACACAAGATAACACCGGAAGTATACAGTGGGCAACTCAGCCCCTTAATGACGCAATCACTTCTGTTGTTCCCCTATTAACAGTATGTGTCAGTCCAAACAAGACAAAGACCTTGATACTGGGTCCAGTAAATAGTAGAAGACTTAAGGACAGTAGTATAGAACAGAGGGTAGGTTTCTGGTATTGTATAAACATAAATAACACATAAGGAAGGGAAACCCGAGGCCTGTAAACAGTAAATTAATATTAGACAAACATAAAGGTATGTTTTCAGGCACTCGTAAGAAATAAAGAAGTAGAACACTTGGACAACAGAAAAACAACAGACGTGAGTGGCTTACCCAGGGTTCGAACCCCGTACCTTCCGTACGACAACTCCGCCTAGCTATCAAGCGAATCACACTGACCCCACGGCCAGCTAGGCATCCCCAAAAAAGGATGCTTTACTGGCTATTTATCAGTAAGAAACACAAGATAACACCGGAAGTATACAGTGGGCAACTCAGCCCTTAAATGACGCAATCACTTCTGTTGTTCCCCTATTAACAGTATGTGTCAGTCCAAACAAGACAAAGACCTTGATACTGGGTCCAGTAAATAGTAGAAGACTTAAGGACAATAGTATAGAACAGAGGGTAGGTTTCTGGTATTGTATAAACATAAATAACACATAAGGAAGGGAAACCCGAGGCCTGTAAACAGTAAATTAATATTAGACAAACATAAAGGTATGTTTTCAGGCACTCGTAAGAAATAAAGAAGTAGAACACTTGGACAACAGAAAAACAACAGACGTGAGTGGCTTACCCAGGGTTCGAACCCCGTACCTTCCGTACGACAACTCCGCCTAGCTATCAAGCGAATCACACTGACCCCACGGCCAGCTAGGCATCCCCAAAAAAAGATGCTTTACTGGCTATTTATCAGTAAGAAACACAAGATAACACCGGAAGTATACAGTGGGCAACTCAGCCCCTTAATGACGCAATCACTTCTGTTGTTCCCCTATTAACAGTATGTGTCAGTCCAAACAAGACAAAGACCTTGATACTGGGTCCAGTAAATAGTAGAAGACTTAAGGACAATAGTATAGAACAGAGGGTAGGTTTCTGGTATTGTATAAACATAAATAACACATAAGGAAGGGAAACCCGAGGCCTGTAAACAGTAAATTAATATTAGACAAACATAAAGGTATGTCCTCAGGCACTCGTAAGAAATAAAGAAGTAGAACACTTGGACAACAGAAAAACAACAGACGTGAGTGGCTTACCCAGGGTTCGAACCCCGTACCTTCCGTACGACAACTCCGCCTAGCTATCAAGCGAATCACACTGACCCCACGGCCAGCTAGGCATCCCCAAAAAAAGATGCTTTACTGGCTATTTATCAGTAAGAAACACAAGATAACACCGGAAGTATACAGTGGGCAACTCAGCCCCTTAATGACGCAATCACTTCTGTTGTTCCCCTATTAACAGTATGTGTCAGTCCAAACAAGACAAAGACCTTGATACTGGGTCCAGTAAATAGTAGAAGACTTAAGGACAGTAGTATAGAACAGAGGGTAGGTTTCTGGTATTGTATAAACATAAATAACACATAAGGAAGGGAAACCCGAGGCCTGTAAACAGTAAATTAATATTAGACAAACATAAAGGTATGTTTTCAGGCACTCGTAAGAAATAAAGAAGTAGAACACTTGGACAACAGACAAACAACAGACGTGAGTGGCTTACCCAGGGTTCGAACCCCGTACCTTCCGTACGACAACTCCGCCTAGCTATCAAGCGAATCACACTGACCCCACGGCCAGCTAGGCATCCCCAAAAAAGGATGCTTTACTGGCTATTTATCAGTAAGAAACACAAGATAACACCGGAAGTATACAGTGGGCAACTCAGCCCCTTAATGACGCAATCACTTCTGTTGTTCTCCTATTAACAGTATGTGTCAGTCCAAACAAGACAAAGACCTTGATACTGGGTCCAGTAAATAGTAGAAGACTTAAGGACAATAGTATAGAACAGTGGGTAGGTTTCTGGTATTGTATGAACATAAATAACACATAAGGAAGGGAAACCCGAGGCCTGTAAACAGTAAATTAATATTAGACAAACATAAAGGTATGTTTTCAGGCACTCGTAAGAAATAAAGAAGTAGAACACTTGGACAACAGAAAAACAACAGACGTGAGTGGCTTACCCAGGGTTCGAACCCCGTACCTTCCGTACGACAACTCCGCCTAGCTATCAAGCGAATCACACTGACCCCACGGCCAGCTAGGCATCCCCAAAAAAAGATGCTTTACTGGCTATTTATCAGTAAGAAACACAAGATAACACCGGAAGTATACAGTGGGCAACTCAGCCCTTAAATGACGCAATCACTTCTGTTGTTCTCCTATTAACAGTATGTGTCAGTCCAAACAAGACAAAGACCTTGATACTGGGTCCAGTAAATAGTAGAAGACTTAAGGACAATAGTATAGAACAGAGGGTAGGTTTCTGGTATTGTATAAACATAAATAACACATAAGGAAGGGAAACCCGAGGCCTGAAAACAGTAAATTAATATTAGACAAACATAAAGGTATGTTTTCAGGCACTCGTAAGAAATAAAGAAGTAGAACACTTGGACAACAGAAAAACAACAGACGTGAGTGGCTTACCCAGGGTTCGAACCCCGTACCTTCCGTACGACAACTCCGCCTAGCTATCAAGCGAATCACACTGACCCCACGGCCAGCTAGGCATCCCCAAAAAAAGATGCTTTACTGGCTATTTATCAGTAAGAAACACAAGATAACACCGGAAGTATACAGTGGGCAACTCAGCCCCCTTAATGACGCAATCACTTCTGTTGTTCTCCTATTAACAGTATGTGTCAGTCCAAACAAGACAAAGACCTTGATACTGGGTCCAGTAAATAGTAGAAGACTAAAGGACATTAGTATAGAACAGAGGGTAGGTTTCTGGTATTGTATAAACATAAATAACACATAAGGAAGGGAAACCCGAGGCCTGTAAACAGTAAATTAATATTAGACAAACATAAAGGTATGTTTTCAGGCACTCGTAAGAAATAAAGAAGTAGAACACTTGGACAACAGAAAAACAACAGACGTGAGTGGCTTACCCAGGGTTCGAACCCCGTACCTTCCGTACGACAACTCCGCCTAGCTATCAAGCGAATCACACTGACCCCACGGCCAGCTAGGCATCCCCAAAAAAAGATGCTTTACTGGCTATTTATCAGTAAGAAACACAAGATAACACCGGAAGTATACAGTGGGCAACTCAGCCCCTTAATGACGCAATCACTTCTGTTGTTCTCCTATTAACAGTATGTGTCAGTCCAAACAAGACAAAGACCTTGATACTGGGTCCAGTAAATAGTAGAAGACTAAAGGACAATAGTATAGAACAGAGGGTAGGTTTCTGGTATTGTATAAACATAAATAACACATAAGGAAGGGAAACCCGAGGCCTGTAAACAGTAAATTAATATTAGACAAACATAAAGGTATGTTTTCAGGCACTCGTAAGAAATAAAGAAGTAGAACACTTGGACAACAGAAAAACAACAGACGTGAGTGGCTTACCCAGGGTTCGAACCCCGTACCTTCCGTACGACAACTCCGCCTAGCTATCAAGCGAATCACACTGACCCCACGGCCAGCTAGGCATCCCCAAAAAAAGATGCTTTACTGGCTATTTATCAGTAAGAAACACAAGATAACACCGGAAGTATACAGTGGGCAACTCAGCCCCTTAATGACGCAATCACTTCTGTTGTTCTCCTATTAACAGTATGTGTCAGTCCAAACAAGACAAAGACCTTGATACTGGGTCCAGTAAATAGTAGAAGACTTAAGGACATTAGTATAGAACAGAGGGTAGGTTTCTGGTATTGTATAAACATAAATAACACATAAGGAAGGGAAACCCGAGGCCTGTAAACAGTAAATTAATATTAGACAAACATAAAGGTATGTTTTCAGGCACTCGTAAGAAATAAAGAAGTAGAACACTTGGACAACAGAAAAACAACAGACGTGAGTGGCTTACCCAGGGTTCGAACCCCGTACCTTCCGTACGACAACTCCGCCTAGCTATCAAGCGAATCACACTGACCCCACGGCCAGCTAGGCATCCCCAAAAAAAGATGCTTTACTGGCTATTTATCAGTAAGAAACACAAGATAACACCGGAAGTATACAGTGGGCAACTCAGCCCCTTAATGACGCAATCACTTCTGTTGTTCCCCTATTAACAGTATGTGTCAGTCCAAACAAGACAAAGACCTTGATACTGGGTCCAGTAAATAGTAGAAGACTTAAGGACATTAGTATAGAACAGAGGGTAGGTTTCTGGTATTGTATAAACATAAATAACACATAAGGAAGGGAAACCCGAGGCCTGTAAACAGTAAATTAATATTAGACAAACATAAAGGTATGTTTTCAGGCACTCGTAAGAAATAAAGAAGTAGAACACTTGGACAACAGAAAAACAACAGACGTGAGTGGCTTACCCAGGGTTCGAACCCCGTACCTTCCGTACGACAACTCCGCCTAGCTATCAAGCGAATCACACTGACCCCACGGCCAGCTAGGCATCCCCAAAAAAAGATGCTTTACTGGCTATTTATCAGTAAGAAACACAAGATAACACCGGAAGTATACAGTGGGCAACTCAGCCCCTTAATGACGCAATCACTTCTGTTGTTCCCCTATTAACAGTATGTGTCAGTCCAAACAAGACAAAGACCTTGATACTGGGTCCAGTAAATAGTAGAAGACTTAAGGACAGTAGTATAGAACAGAGGGTAGGTTTCTGGTATTGTATAAACATAAATAACACATAAGGAAGGGAAACCCGAGGCCTGTAAACAGTAAATTAATATTAGACAAACATAAAGGTATGTTTTCAGGCACTCGTAAGAAATAAAGAAGTAGAACACTTGGACAACAGAAAAACAACAGACGTGAGTGGCTTACCCAGGGTTCGAACCCCGTACCTTCCGTACGACAACTCCGCCTAGCTATCAAGCGAATCACACTGACCCCACGGCCAGCTAGGCATCCCCAAAAAAAGATGCTTTACTGGCTATTTATCAGTAAGAAACACAAGATAACACCGGAAGTATACAGTGGGCAACTCAGCCCCTTAATGACGCAATCACTTCTGTTGTTCTCCTATTAACAGTATGTGTCAGTCCAAACAAGACAAAGACCTTGATACTGGGTCCAGTAAATAGTAGAAGACTTAAGGACAATAGTATAGAACAGAGGGTAGGTTTCTGGTATTGTATAAACATAAATAACACATAAGGAAGGGAAACCCGAGGCCTGTAAACAGTAAATTAATATTAGACAAACATAAAGGTATGTTTTCAGGCACTCGTAAGAAATAAAGAAGTAGAACACTTGGACAACAGAAAAACAACAGACGTGAGTGGCTTACCCAGGGTTCGAACCCCGTACCTTCCGTACGACAACTCCGCCTAGCTATCAAGCGAATCACACTGACCCCACGGCCAGCTAGGCATCCCCAAAAAAAGATGCTTTACTGGCTATTTATCAGTAAGAAACACAAGATAACACCGGAAGTATACAGTGGGCAACTCAGCCCCTTAATGACGCAATCACTTCTGTTGTTCCCCTATTAACAGTATGTGTCAGTCCAAACAAGACAAAGACCTTGATACTGGGTCCAGTAAATAGTAGAAGACTTAAGGACAATAGTATAGAACAGAGGGTAGGTTTCTGGTATTGTATAAACATAAATAACACATAAGGAAGGGAAACCCGAGGCCTGTAAACAGTAAATTAATATTAGACAAACATAAAGGTATGTTTTCAGGCACTCGTAAGAAATAAAGAAGTAGAACACTTGGACAACAGAAAAACAACAGACGTGAGTGGCTTACCCAGGGTTCGAACCCCGTACCTTCCGTACGACAACTCCGCCTAGCTATCAAGCGAATCACACTGACCCCACGGCCAGCTAGGCATCCCCAAAAAAAGATGCTTTACTGGCTATTTATCAGTAAGAAACACAAGATAACACCGGAAGTATACAGTGGGCAACTCAGCCCCTTAATGACGCAATCACTTCTGTTGTTCTCCTATTAACAGTATGTGTCAGTCCAAACAAGACAAAGACCTTGATACTGGGTCCAGTAAATAGTAGAAGACTTAAGGACATTAGTATAGAACAGAGGGTAGGTTTCTGGTATTGTATAAACATAAATAACACATAAGGAAGGGAAACCCGAGGCCTGTAAACAGTAAATTAATATTAGACAAACATAAAGGTATGTTTTCAGGCACTCGTAAGAAATAAAGAAGTAGAACACTTGGACAACAGAAAAACAACAGACGTGAGTGGCTTACCCAGGGTTCGAACCCCGTACCTTCCGTACGACAACTCCGCCTAGCTATCAAGCGAATCACACTGACCCCACGGCCAGCTAGGCATCCCCAAAAAAAGGATGCTTTACTGGCTATTTATCAGTAAGAAACACAAGATAACACCGGAAGTATACAGTGGGCAACTCAGCCCCTTAATGACGCAATCACTTCTGTTGTTCCCCTATTAACAGTATGTGTCAGTCCAAACAAGACAAAGACCTTGATACTGGGTCCAGTAAATAGTAGAAGACTTAAGGACAGTAGTATAGAACAGAGGGTAGGTTTCTGGTATTGTATAAACATAAATAACACATAAGGAAGGGAAACCCGAGGCCTGTAAACAGTAAATTAATATTAGACAAACATAAAGGTATGTTTTCAGGCACTCGTAAGAAATAAAGAAGTAGAACACTTGGACAACAGAAAAACAACAGACGTGAGTGGCTTACCCAGGGTTCGAACCCCGTACCTTCCGTACGACAACTCCGCCTAGCTATCAAGCGAATCACACTGACCCCACGGCCAGCTAGGCATCCCCAAAAAAAGGATGCTTTACTGACTATTTATCAGTAAGAAACACAAGATAACACCGGAAGTATACAGTGGGCAACTCAGCCCCTTAATGACGCAATCACTTCTGTTGTTCCCCTATTAACAGTATGTGTCAGTCCAAACAAGACAAAGACCTTGATACTGGGTCCAGTAAATAGTAGAAGACTTAAGGACAGTAGTATAGAACAGAGGGTAGGTTTCTGGTATTGTATAAACATAAATAACACATAAGGAAGGGAAACCCGAGGCCTGTAAACAGTAAATTAATATTAGACAAACATAAAGGTATGTTTTCAGGCACTCGTAAGAAATAAAGAAGTAGAACACTTGGACAACAGAAAAACAACAGACGTGAGTGGCTTACCCAGGGTTCGAACCCCGTACCTTCCGTACGACAACTCCGCCTAGCTATCAAGCGAATCACACTGACCCCACGGCCAGCTAGGCATCCCCAAAAAAAGGATGCTTTACTGACTATTTATCAGTAAGAAACACAAGATAACACCGGAAGTATACAGTGGGCAACTCAGCCCCTTAATGACGCAATCACTTCTGTTGTTCCCCTATTAACAGTATGTGTCAGTCCAAACAAGACAAAGACCTTGATACTGGGTCCAGTAAATAGTAGAAGACTTAAGGACAGTAGTATAGAACAGAGGGTAGGTTTCTGGTATTGTATAAACATAAATAACACATAAGGAAGGGAAACCCGAGGCCTGTAAACAGTAAATTAATATTAGACAAACATAAAGGTATGTTTTCAGGCACTCGTAAGAAATAAAGAAGTAGAACACTTGGACAACAGAAAAACAACAGACGTGAGTGGCTTACCCAGGGTTCGAACCCCGTACCTTCCGTACGACAACTCCGCCTAGCTATCAAGCGAATCACACTGACCCCACGGCCAGCTAGGCATCCCCCCAAAAAAGATGCTTTACTGACTATTTATCAGTAAGAAACACAAGATAACACCGGAAGTATACAGTGGGCAACTCAGCCATTAATGACGCAATCACTTCTGTTGTTCCCCTATTAACAGTATGTGTCAGTCCAAACAAGACAAAGACCTTGATACTGGGTCCAGTAAATAGTAGAAGACTTAAGGACAGTAGTATAGAACAGAGGGTAGGTTTCTGGTATTGTATAAACATAAATAACACATAAGGAAGGGAAACCCGAGGCCTGTAAACAGTAAATTAATATTAGACAAACATAAAGGTATGTTTTCAGGCACTCGTAAGAAATAAAGAAGTAGAACACTTGGACAACAGAAAAACAACAGACGTGAGTGGCTTACCCAGGGTTCGAACCCCGTACCTTCCGTACGACAACTCCGCCTAGCTATCAAGCGAATCACACTGACCCCACGGCCAGCTAGGCATCCCCAAAAAAAGGATGCTTTACTGACTATTTATCAGTAAGAAACACAAGATAACACGGAAGTATACAGTGGGCAACTCAGCCCCTTAATGACGCAATCACTTCTGTTGTTCCCCTATTAACAGTATGTGTCAGTCCAAACAAGACAAAGACCTTGATACTGGGTCCAGTAAATAGTAGAAGACTTAAGGACAGTAGTATAGAACAGAGGGTAGGTTTCTGGTATTGTATAAACATAAATAACACATAAGGAAGGGAAACCCGAGGCCTGTAAACAGTAAATTAATATTAGACAAACATAAAGGTATGTTTTCAGGCACTCGTAAGAAATAAAGAAGTAGAACACTTGGACAACAGAAAAACAACAGACGTGAGTGGCTTACCCAGTGTTCGAACCCCGTACCTTCCGTACGACAACTCCGCCTAGCTATCAAGCGAATCACACTGACCCCACGGCCAGCTAGGCATCCCCAAAAAAGGATGCTTTACTGACTATTTATCAGTAAGAAACACAAGATAACACCGGAAGTATACAGTGGGCAACTCAGCCCCTTAATGACGCAATCACTTCTGTTGTTCCCCTATTAACAGTATGTGTCAGTCCAAACAAGACAAAGACCTTGATACTGGGTCCAGTAAATAGTAGAAGACTTAAGGACAGTAGTATAGAACAGAGGGTAGGTTTCTGGTATTGTATAAACATAAATAACACACAAGGAAGGGAAACCCGAGGCCTGTAAACAGTAAATTAATATTAGACAAACATAAAGGTATGTTTTCAGGCACTCGTAAGAAATAAAGAAGTAGAACACTTGGACAACAGAAAAACAACAGACGTGAGTGGCTTACCCAGGGTTCGAACCCCGTACCTTCCGTACGACAACTCCGCTTAGCTATCAAGCGAATCACACTGACCCCACGGCCAGCTAGGCATCCCCAAAAAAAGGATGCTTTACTGACTATTTATCAGTAAGAAACACAAGATAACACCGGAAGTATACAGTGGGCAACTCAGCCCCTTAATGACGCAATCACTTCTGTTGTTCCCCTATTAACAGTATGTGTCAGTCCAAACAAGACAAAGACCTTGATACTGAGTTTTTATTATCATTATCCTGTTTACAGGCTCCCTGAGACTCTTGCTGTACAGAGTTTGCCTGATGATATCTCTTTCTTCTATGTTGAGATCTACCGCGATCATTATTGCCTCTGAAATTATCATTATTTTCTCTATTGTAACTGTTATCCTGGTTTGAATCCCAGTTTCCATAGTTATCATTATCGTTTCCATATTGATGAAAACATCTATTAGTTTGGTTTTGAGGTCTCCGCGAAGAATAGTTTTGACCACCTCTATTATTATAACCTCTTCTAAAATGTCTATAATTATTGGGTGTGGAATAACGAGGGCTGTCAGCTCATCTCCAGTTCTTCGAAGAAGAATCACCATGTGATAGATTGCCCTGATTCTGAGCATAATTCCGGTTACTCTTCTTATTAAAATTTTATTGAGTGCCCTGAAATTTATGCAGGAAGTTTGTGCCATATGGTGCTGCCGAAGCAACTGGCAAACCTTCCTTTATTTTAGAGTTGCTAATGGTTACATTGGGGTGCGCAGTAACATACTGGCAACAATATTCTTCCATTTCTTTTATATTTTTAGGCTTACGCTCATGAAGAAAAGCAAGAAAAGACTCGTTGACAGAAGACATAACTTTATCTCTAAGTAGTAAGTCCATAAGTGCTTCAAATGTATGTTCTGTCTTAGACAGTTCAACCCAACGTGTAAATGTGAGACGTATTTTGGAAATGAATTCAGAGAATTCTACTCCAGTTTCTGGAAGCATATTTTTAAATTGAAGACGATAGCCGTCTTCTTAAGTTGGTATTTCTTTAACAAAGCCGCCCTTCTTCTTCTTCTTCTTCTTCTTCTTCTTCTTCTTCTTCTTCTTCCGTCCTTAGCCACCGACCGTCAAAGCAGTCAGTGTCCATTACGCCTAGTGGCGTCTTAGGGCAACAGCAGATAGGTTTTCTTTGCCATTGTTTCCCATCACGCCTAGTGGCGTCTTTAGGGCAACGGCAAATCAACCCATTTGCTGT
Organism: Oreohelix idahoensis; assembly: GCA_024509875.1. Taxonomy (NCBI): domain Eukaryota; kingdom Metazoa; phylum Mollusca; class Gastropoda; order Stylommatophora; family Oreohelicidae; genus Oreohelix; species Oreohelix idahoensis. Next base: position 12,521 of record JAMPIV010017286.1, read on the forward strand.
TGTTTCCGTAATCGAAGTGACTGGCAAACGGGTGATCAGCCCGTTGTGAAAGCCGCCCTGACAACCTCATAATTGTTCTTGTCAGTCTCATCTACCATGCTTAGCATACTCAGAGCTTCACCTTTAAGTATATTCGATAACTGATCCACATATAGTGATTTATCTATATTATGTGTTTTATATGAACGTTCAAATCTATCCAGATAAAACGGTATGTCGTCACTGGAAGCATTTAAAGCTGGTAGCTTAATCTTGAAAGTACTAGCATTAGTCTTATCAGAAGATGACACCTTATTTGGATCATTAACATTACCCATGTTCGTCACCTTCAACTTCTCTATCTCCAAAGGTAAGAGTTTTTCTTCATGATCCATTTTTGCTTTTTCCATTCGCTCCTCAGCTTCAGCTTCTCTTTGTAACCTTTTCTCTTCTATTTCAGCTTGAAGTTTTTTCCTTCTATTTCAGCTTGAAGTTTATTTTCTTCTATTTCAGCTTGAAGTTTTTTTTCTTCTATTTCAGCTTGAAGTTTTTTTTCATCCTTTTGTCTTTTCTCTTCTGCTTTTTGGACCTTGTCATATAGAGCAAGGGCAAATTCTTCCAACTTATCACCAGTCTTACCAAGGATTTACCCTGCTCAATAAAGTAATCAAGTGTAGACATATTGTCTAATAGTATGAGTCCAACACCTGAAATAATTTATTATCTTATTTCAACCTTAATGGTAACAAGTCTTAACTCAAGTACTTGTATAAACACAATACATTAGCGTAGTCTCTGTGGAAAACAAGTCTTTGACAAAGAACCTTTATAATCAACTGTATAATAATAATAATAATAATACCAGTCAATTCTTTATCATACGTGCACTACACAACTAATAGTGCATGAGCAAATCCATCAGTCTGTTATCATAAGTGCACTACACAGCTAATAGTGCATGAGTATATATTTATTAATATTAAATGCTGACCAAGAACAATGTAAACAACCACAACGATCAAAGACAATACGAAAACATTCGCAGAGGTCAACTAAATAAACAGCAAAACTGAAAAAAAATGTCACAAAGGATGTGATGATAACTGCGAAAAAGAAAACAATACAAATGACGTCACAGTGTAGAAACAAAAGGTTGTATAGAACTAAATAACAGAAAAGAGGAGACCTACAAATACAAACAAATGAAATCAGAACGAAAGAACAGGAAAAAAATATAACGAAAACAACGAAAAAGTACACTTCGTCACAGCTAACAGAAATAGCAACCAAAGTCGCTAGCAAATTTCACAAAGAAATTCGCTGAGTCCCTACAGAAACGCTGATCTAGGACCTCTGTCACGTGGTATCACCTAAAATCAGTCACCGCCCAACCGATAGACCCGCAAAATATCACCATACACATAACACATGTAAACATAAACACAAAGCATAAATAATGATATTCAAATGTGGAAGGCTTAGTTCATACGCAAGACAAGGCACAGTTCACAACACAAGAACACGCCACTTATCTTTAGTCCTATCGTCCACAACGATGAAGATCTAGCATCAACGTTCTAAGGATTAGATGATCTAACGCTGAACACATCTGAACTTGCTTCCAAAATGATGATGATAATAACGGTACTTGACCTTCTTATCTACTGTAGCTGAACTTGCTTCTCAAAATGATGATGATAATAACGGTACTTGACCTTCTTATCTACCGTAGCTGAACTTGCTTCTCAAAATGATGATGATAATCTGCAGCTGAGCTTGCTTCTCAAAAGGATGATGATAATACTGCAGCTGAACTTGAAACGGCGCTTGACCTGATGACCTAGTTACGTCCTGTGAGCTGGTGTAGTGAGTGTGTCAACGACTACACAGTGCTGAGTACATTCCATTGTTAGCGAACTTGAAACTTCCGTTAAATCCCATCGAAATTGGTACACCATAAATGTTAAAGTTGATTTATAAATGTTAAGGTGAATCTTGGGAGTACTATTGAAGGCCAGTAGTAGTGTACGAGCCGTCTCTTAATTGTGTAAGGCTCGACAATGTCAATAGTCTTGAACGTCACCGTATGCGTTGAAGCGTGACTGGTGCCCGTGACCCAAATAGCATATATACAGCTTGGCCAATGTAAATATTAAATGTAAAATGTACACGAATGACCAGTAGCAGTATAAGTATGAATCAGCTCAATACAGGCTGACATGAGCGGTACAGTCCCTGGTTGGACGCAACAATGCTGGCATTCGTGTAGCTTGTCTTGGTGTTGTCTTGAGTGGATCTCAATGTTTTGTTTTGCGAATGCGTGTTGAAAGTTCGTGGAAGTAGAAAGTAGGCAGGAACATAACATCTATAATTACACAGGTATAATTCATAGAGTTCTGGAACAGCTCTGACGTTTACAGGACTTTATTACACCACCAGCGGCAGGTATGCCGACATTAATATCAACAGTCATTGAACAGGTCATGATATATTAATACAGTCATCATCCAGCTATGCATAGTTTTAGTAAAGCTGATCTCGTACAATGTTCTCAATCATCAGCTTCAGGGAAGATATATCCCATATGTGAGTTTAACAAAACTCTACTCTGACATCAGTAAGTCAGATATCAGATGTCTCCAACAGGCTGTCCAAAATGGCGGACTCACAGTTCAAATGGCCTCCGGGTGATTCTTCATCAAACAAGGGGAATCCCGCCTTGTATAATCAGTATCGCCACCAAGCGGGATACAGAACAATATAGATATATATATACTTCGGGCATGCACAAGCCTAGTGCATAATCAGAATACATAGTGAGCTTCCTTTCAAGGATACTTGGTGGTACGTTTTCCCGCTCAGGGAAGGAATCATAAACTATCGATAATACGAGTCATGAAGATTCTATCAATAAGGGAAACAGTTCAAAGAGTCAATTACCTTCTGTCCCTTCAGAATAAATATAACCACACTCACATCGCCTCCCAGGCGCTAAGAATACACATTAAATAATATACGACATCTTGTCGAACCACAGAGGACTTATCAAGAGACATCTTGATTCTCTTAAACACAGCCCGATACTCTAGTCGGTAATGGCTTCTTCAGCCTCGCGCCACAAGTCACGCATGCGCACTGAGACGCATGACCTTTTTGAGCATCGCTCAAAGTAGACGGTTTGAAACCATATCAGGCAAAACTGACATCGGTTTTCAAAACAGACCACGGACATAACAGACAAGTGAGATCACTACCCTGTCAACAATCATCCCAACAAAAACCTGGATTAATGCCCTTAGACTAGGAAATACAAAATAATATCCCCAGTTTTTAACCAGGCACTTTTACATGGAGAGGCTCAGCAAACTGACCGCTACAGTTCTGTAGGAAGTACGTGGTAAGGCCCCAATCTCTTCCACGGTGGCTAGCATTTGTCTTTTTCGATGTCCGACACGCCTCTAGTGCGCCACACACTTTGCTGTTCCGCTTTGCGAGCCGTTGATCTTCTCAGATTCCTCCGCCTCACTCACCGTCTCAGTCTTTGTGTACTAGGGATGGACATTCCATTGAGTAAGATTACTCCTACTCCACTCATGTAGTTTAGCCAGTCAGCCAAGACTGTTGCCCGGGATGTGGCCACCGCCGTACACAAGCGGTATTCGAGGAGCCATACATGAGCTAGATAAAGAGAGGAGAACCAAATGGGATCCTGACTATCCTAAAAAGGACATGGCTGTCTCTCACCGTGAGGTACTATCCCTCTCTCTTGACAAACTTTCCTGCCTCTGTCCTACGTCTGATACTGTCCCTGCCTCCTCTACTCCATCTCGTTCCCAGGTTGTTTTTATTCCCTCTGATCTTGCCCTCTCTGAGGGTGAACTTTCGGTCCTCAGCAAGGGCTTGCACTTTGTCCCTCTCCAACCATCCTCTGATCAGTACAATCTCCTCCAAGATGTCCATCGGTTTCATCGCCGTCTGCGACTTCCGTTCCATTTCCGCAAAAATGATGGTCCTCAGAGATCGCAGGATGAATCAGATGATGCATTTGCACGCTTCGCTCCTCCCAAGAATAAAGATTTTACACCCTCTCCTGGGGCTTCCCACGCTCTGGATTTATATATTCAGAATACCCCCTACGACATTCAGCAACTCCAACCTCAACGCCTGCGTTATTCCAACCTTTCTTCTGATGAGTCTCATGCCCTCTCAAAGCTCCGCCGCAGAGATGACATTGTTATCAAACCGGCAGACAAATGAGGTGCCATTGTGGTATGGCGCAAGGACCTGTACCTCCAAAAAGGTAATAAGCAGCTCACCAACAGCTCCTTCTACCAGCGCCGTGACAATGATGCGACAGTCCTCAACAATCGTCTGGTCCATGACACCATCAAAAGTCTTATCGCCAACAAGTCCTTACCTTCTAGCGCTTCTCATCTCCGTATTGACAATAGTTGTCTGAGCAAGCCTGTGTTTTATATGCTTCCCAAAATTCATAAACCCTCCAACCTTGGGAGACCCATTGTCTCTGCGTGTGCCTGCCAGACCGAGCATATATCAGACTTCCTCGACGGCATCTTCCAGCCTATTGTAGAGCAGCTTCCTTCCTTCTTAAAGGACACTAACCATGCTCTTACTACTTTATCCTCTATCCAGCTTTCCCCAGACCGTACCTACCGTTTATGTCTGTTAGATGTTTGCTCGCTTGAGACTTCCATTCCTCACTCTGATGGTCTCCGAGCTCTCCGGTTTTTCCTGGACCAGCGCACGCACCCCTCTATCGCTACAGAGACTCTCCTGCGCCTCGCAGAACTTGTCCTTCGACTCAATTCCTTTGAGTTCAATGGACAGTTCTTTGACCAAATAAGTGGAGTTGCCATGGGCACCAAGATGGGTCCCAGTTATGCCTGCTTCTTCATGGGCTACCTGGAGTATCAGGTGTGGCAGCAGTATCCTGGACCTTTTCCATTGATGTATCTTAAATACATAGATGATGGCATAGGTCTCACCGATATGCCAGAGGTTGACCTATCTAGGTTCATTAACTTCATTAACAACTTCCACCCTGCGATCCAATTCACCTCTCACATCTCCACTGTCTCTGTTAATTTCCTTGACATTGTTGCCACCATCACTCCTCCCCCCCCCACCTCACCACTTCGGTGTACTACAAACCCACCGATGCACACAGTTACCTCCTTTATACTTCCTCTCATCCTCCGGCTTGTCGTGACTCCTTGCCTTTCTCACAACTTCTCCGCCTCCGTCGGTTATGCCATGATGATGACAACTTTCTATGCCGAGCACAAGAAATGTTGGACTTCTTCCGTAACAGACAGTATCCAGAGGATGTTCTTATCTCTGCCTTAGAGCGTGTTCTCCCTATCTCACGTCTAGAGGCCCTCAAACCCCGCCAAAACACCTCCTCTGATAGAGTCAAGTTAATAATGACCTTTCACCCTCACAGCACTGCTGTCAAAAGGATCCTGTATCGTCACCTACCTCTCCTCCAAGCTGACCCAGCGGCGCGGGAAGTGTTTAGTGAGCCACCCTTGCTGGCATATAGACGGGATAAAAATGTGAGCGACCTCCTAGTCCACAGCCGTTTGAAAACCGTCAACGATGGCCACTTTGGGACCAAGCCATGTAACCGAACACGATGTAAGACATGTCAGTATGTAATCGAAACACGTTCAGTCTCGTTCCCTAACGCCAAGTTCACCATCACCCATGGCTTCACATGTGAGTCACGCAACGTCATTTATGCTATTATATGCAAACGTTGCACCATTACTTACATCGGCCAAACGGGCACATGACTGGGCGACCGATTCTGCAGACACCTCTACGACATCTCTCAGTTTAAATCCACACCTGTGGCCATCCACTTCAATGGCCCTGACCACCACGGTGCCACTGACATCCAGGTGACAGCCATCAGATCCTGTTCCTCGGACGCCAACAGTCGGTTTCGCCAGGAACAACGCCTCATCCATCTTATGGGTTGTCTCAAACCACACGGTTTGAATACCCAACATTCTTTTATCTGAGACGCCTTTCTCTATCGAGTCCCAGTTGTATTATGACCGTGTACTTTGATGTGATCACGCATTTTTTTTTCTGTTAATCGCTTTTCCCTCACTTTATACATTTTCTTCTTCTTCTTCCTCGTTCGCCTTCAGACTTCCATATTTATGACTCTAATAAAGGCAGTAGTCAACTCAAGGTTCCCGACATCTCCAAACAGTTTTTCGTTGACAGAAGTGGGTTGTTGCCATATGCTACTCCGTTCATTACTGTAGGTTGGGCAATACTGCAGGAGGTGTTCGACCGTCATCGGGCTGGTACCGCAGGTGCAGAGATCTGTTGCACCAATCTTGTATTTGTGGTATAGATGGTATCTCAATCTGTTGTGTCCAGTGCGTAGCCGAAAAATGATGACCTGTTCTTTCCTGGATAGTTGATGATATGCATCATTTTTCAAATGGCCCGGGTGCTCTCTTTTCCATTTGGACTTGAATGTAGCCTTTATAGTAGTCTTTGCCGTTGCGTAAGTACTCTCTATATCATTTTGTTGTAAGGCACCTCCTTCCTTAGCAAGTTTGTCTGCCTCCTCATTTCCTGGTATGTTGCAATGGACTGGTATCCACTGGATAGTGCACTTGTTGAAGCATTTGGCCAGTCTTTCAAGGGAGATTATCAGATCTTTCAATCCTTTAGTTTGATGGCTCTTCAGCGCTGATATTACTGAGAGGGCATCTGTAAAGATTACTATCTGTTTTTCTGCCTGTGCTTTGCATTCAATAAGAGTTTCAGCTGCCTGTTTCAGGGCTTCTGCTTCAGCACAGAAGTTATTGCAGTATTTGCCAGTGGCAATTGCCATAGAGTGGATTCTACTTTTTAATTTTATGAGGATGCCGGCACCCCCATTTTCAACTGCATTTTTTTGCTGAACCATCAGTATATGCATGTGTCCAAAGCTTTGCTGGAAATTTTTGGTCAATATACTTGGTTGCTATACATTTTCTTTGTGTTTCTGTCTGTGTTCCCTTACTTTCAATGCCTGGAATATCAGATTTTAACCCAGGAAAGCATCTTTTTTTCCACAGTGGGATAGTTGAGCTTGTTGGGATTTTCTTTGCAACTGAGCTTGCTAGCATGGTATTTTTGCTAATTTTTTCTTTTGCTTGGGCTACAAAGTTAGTTCGCTTGAGCCTGCCTCTTCCTAGCCTATTGATTCTTTGGAACATGGGGTGTCCTTCGAGTCTTTTAAATTTTTCAGCTTGTTTTAGGCCTCTGCTGTCACGTCTATCCTCCATTGACTGTAGCCCTATAATGCTTTCCATATGGTTGATTTGTGTGGACTTTAGGGCCCCTGTTATAATACGTGCTGCTTGGTTTTGGAGTCTGTTTACTCTGTCAAAATTTGACTTTGCTGCCGTCGACCAAGCTGTGATGCCGTATTCCATAGCAGGTCTGACTCTGCCTGTGTACAGCTTTTTGAGGATATTCTCATCAGCACCCCATGTGGTACCAGCTAACTTTTTCATGATGGCTATGCGAAGTTTTGCCCTTAGCTGTATTTTGTTTATCTGTGATTTCCACGTCATTCAGCGGTCTAGTGTGATTCCTAAGTATGTTGGTGTTTCATCTTCTCGTACTGCCTGCCCATTTAGTTGTAGCTTTGCTTGCTGTGGTTTATTTGACAAGGTAAAAATAGTGTGTGTAGTTTTTTGTTCATTTATTTTGAGCAACCACTTTCTGGACCAACTTTCAAGGCCTTGCAGTGAATCCTGCATGCGCACTCTTGCTGTAGTGATGTATTCTTCTGCAGTCAACATGGCCAGGTCATCAGCATAGAGAGAGTTGTGGACATTTTTGTGGAGGTTTTCTGTTATATCATTTATATATATGAGGAAGAGTGTTGGGGAAAGGACCCCACCCTGTGGTACTCCATGTTCCATTGTAGTCTTTTTGCTTAACTGTCCGTGCACCTGCACTCTAGCTGTTCTGTTTGTTAGGTAGTGGCTGATCCAGTTATACATTCTTCCTCAGACTCCATATTTAAGCATTTTAACTCTTAGCCCATCTTTCCAAACTTTATCAAATGCTTTCTCCATGTCTACCCAGACTGCTAAAGTGTGCTTTCCTTCTTGGAAAGCATCTTCGATTTCCTGTGCAATGTAGGTGACTTGGTCCTCTGTAGACCTATGCTGCCTGAAGCCTGCCTGTTGGTGCAGTAAAATTTGTTTTTCTTCAAGGTGCCAACTTAATCTGGTATTGATCATTCTCTCCATAAGCTTTCCCGTGCAGCTTAGAAGGCTGATAGGTCTGTAGCTGTTGGGGTCCATTCGGTCTTTGTCCTTTTTGAGGATTGGAACTAGTACTGCTTCTTTCCAGGCTTGTGGTACAATTCCACGCTTCCAGCTGTAGTTCATAATCTTGAGGAGGACTTTCTTGGCATTAGGCCCTAGCTCTTTAAGCATGTCATTTGTTACCCTGTCTTTTCCAGGTGACTTTCTTTGTTTAAGGGATACAATGGCTGCCTCTAGCTCTCTCATGGTGAGGTTTGCTGTCATTTGCTCTTCTGGAACAGTTGGTATATTTTGGTAAATTTCTTGCTCTTTGGTAATTTCCTGTTTTCTGTCCGGTGGAACATTTATCTGGCTCTCAAGTGAGAATTTTTGAGCAAAAACAGTAGCTGCTTCTTTCTTTGTGAGTATTTTCTCATTTTGTTGTATGGCTATGTCCTTATTTTTACATTCCTCATCATTTAAGGCTTTGGCAAGCCTCCATAATTTTCTTCCATCTTTGCCGAGGTTAAGACTTTCTGTTGTTTTGATCCAACTATTTTTGGCTGAACAGTTTAACGTTTTCCTGTATTTTGCAGAGATAGCTTTGTAAGCGATGTTTGCCTCAACTGTTTTGTCCTTTTCTGCTACATGTCTGGCCTCTGTTACCTGTTCTTCCAGTTGTTTGAGTTCTTCTGTCCAGTACGGCTTATAATCTTTTCTCGCCCCTCGTGGTATTGATTCTAGGGCAGCTTTCAGAACTGCTTTATTAAATCCGTCAGCTATTTCTCCAATTCTTTTGTTTTGGGTGTTTATGGAACCACAGTATTCATCTGTCAGTGCTGAGAACTTGTTCCAGTTGGCATTTTTGTAGTTCCAGCGGGGTAATGGTTTATGGAAGCGGAGTGTATGTTCCATATTGATCATTAGTTTGATCGGTTTGTGGTCACTGCCTGCCAATTGGTTGAGCACAATGCGTTCAATCTTATGGTTGATGTCTCCTGTTGAGAAGACAAGGTCGGGTGTCGAGGTCGATTGCCATCTTCTTGAGTAGAAGCTGGGTGTATCATCGCTACCAACGTAATTTTCAGGACGAACGAGGAAGAAGAAGAAGGAAGAACGAACTTAGACTCTTGCATGCCTCTCAACCTCCTGAGACTAGAAACTGTACGCCGGACCAGTAAAAATCTTACAAACACCAAAAAACCTTACAAAAAATATATTAAACGCGATATGGTTTTAAAAAGACAAATGACATATACTAATTAGTTTAACATTTGAAATAGTGCGATATAAAACAAACTAATAAAGTCTCGTGCTGTTCTTCATATGTATTAGAAATACTGTAAGTGATAATCATTTAAAATGTAAGTTATATCCCATAAAATTATCACAGCCTTCATTGTGACGAAATCATTCATGCACTTTTTATATCTCTCGTCCCCTCCGGCAGTATCACTTCATTTCTTCATTTTTCTCACTACTCGTCCTATTATTCGGTATATTTATCGCCCTTACGTTCTTTTTGCTGTGACCGCACCCAGACTTGTTTACGATTCACCAGGTGAACTATAACAATACCAAGTCGATTACACAGGTCAGCGGTAATACGTTTATCATGTAAGTCGCCTGGCCACCCCTTTGTTAGACACGCTCTCTATTGACACAGATGGTCGCGCACGATCGTTGAAAGGAAACAATATTGTCAGTCGGAGAGAACCGTCTGTGGGATGGGTGAAACACAGATGATAATGAGATAATAGCTTCCTATGGACCATTCCTGGAAAAGGAGGCACCAAAGAAGTTGGCCACTCGAAAAGCAGCAGCTGGGAGACTTTTCCAGGCCATAAATCGAAGATTTCTCACCAAGAGAGAGGTTGGTAAGAAAACGAAGATGGCTGTATACCGCTCCACCTATGTTCCAGTCTTGACATATGGATGCGAGTCATAGGCAATGACTACAACCCACAAAAGCCAGATCCAAACCTCAGAAATGAGGTATCCGAGGAAGGTGGTTGAAGTAAAAAGAAGAGACATGGTCCGCAAGCAGACGATACGTCAAGCCCTAAAATCCTACCCCCTGCAGACCCAAGTAGAACAGTCCCAACTAAGATGGTTTGGCCATGTCTGCAGAATGGGAGAAGATCGGCTACACAACAACCATGGGAAACAAAGAGCCATGGATCCAGACCCCCAGGACGACCCAGAGTTTGCTGAGAGGACAACATTAGACAACCTTTGAAGGACCGAGGACTAGAATGGAGCCAGGCCAGGAAGAAGACAGCCGATAGCATAGTCTGGCGCTCTCTCTTCCAAACCTCTACACCTCACAGTAGAAGGGGAACGACTAAGTAAGTAAGGGACCATCTATGTTTCAAGGTTATTATAGACAATCTGTCTGGCTAGTCAATACTGACAGAAAGCATCTAGACAGGAAATGAATTCACAGATTTGTGTGTGAATCTGGGCGGAAAGTATTACAGCATTATTAGAAAGAGGTCACGCGATGGAATCTTAAAAGTGAATATTTTAAAGTACACGGGGAAAATTAAACACCCCGGCCCATATAGCTTAAAAGAGATTGAATTTGTGTAAAGTGGGAGCCGGAATACACAATAGTTCTCATTGGCAAACTCGCCCGAAGTACAATCTGGGATTTGAACTGAGAAATGAGAGATATAATCTAGCGAAATCGGAGTCACAGATCAGACTGCATCGCACGTCAAGCCAGCAATTCACCAGAGACAGGAAGAGAAGGATCTGGCAAAGGATTCCAAACTTATAAGTGACAGATCAGAGTATTTGGGCAACTTTGAAACTTAAAAAAATAAACCCACATATTTTAAATAGACTGGAAACTTAAAGGACTCGGACAGATCAAAGTTTTTGGGCAACTTTAAACTGAACAAGTAACTCGCATTTTAAATACGAAGACTGGAGTCCTAGGGAATAAGACCATCCGTCATAAGAGGAATAATAAAATTTTCAGACCAAGTGATTCGAAGCATCAAATAAAATGCTGTGTCCATTCTAAACTGTGCGAGGAGATTTTGTTCCTAAAAGTTACTTTGAGGTAAGTGTAAACATTTATTTTACAAATGTGAGTTTGACATGTTTTTCTTATTAAGTGGTTATATATAAGGTTGGCGCCCTCAACCTATGAAAATAGTATATTCATAAACCACTACAGCAAGCGCTGATTATCGCTTCTTGCTAGTCGTACAAAAAACCGACAGCAGAGGTGACCCCAGACACCGACTGGAGCAGTGACGATAGCTTCCACGACTTTTAGACAAAATTAAAAACAAATGCCTCTTCTAAGTACATTTGTGGGCTGCAAATTAACACTCGCAATGTCTCGCTGTCCACCCACCAATGTTAGTCTCTCTGAATAACTAAATTATTTTTTGAGTACTTGTATACACAGCGTAACTCAGGGAAGATGATTAGATATCACCAATATTCTTCTGGGTATTAAACTGGGAAAATATGTGCTTGGAAAGCGCGAAATCAATGATTTGCCTGAATTAAAATTAGCAAGGTATACATATCTCACAAAATGATATGATACACTTCAGGCACATGTGATGTAATCTTCACTCTCACTCACAGCGGTTTGTCAGCTACCGTTCGGGTGACAAAGTCAAATTCTTACCTGCGTTTTGCTATTCCAGTCTCAGTGCTCTAGACATTCGATATGAGGTAATTAAACCTTCGCTGCAAATTTATTGTTGGCAACTCCAGTTTTTAAGTAGCGTTTAGTCATAGTTGGTATGTTACTACTAGTTGCTGTTTAAAAACGAACATTGTACTGTAATTACAACAAAAGATATGAGAGCCTAAAAAAGTGCAAAAAGTAGTATTTTTTCAAGTTTTAATATGTCATCATTGTTACGCAATGGCATTAACAGTATACAAAAACTGTACTCAATTCATACATCAATATAAAACTAGCAATAACCCGTCAATAATGACGGAAGTAAATCAAAAGCTGTAATATATTTTTAAATTCAATATAAAAGTTCTTTGATGACAACATATTTTTATGAAAGTGCGTGGATTTGTTTCAAAGAATACTCCCTGATATAAAGTGTTTTTAACAAAATCTTTCAAGTTTTCATGATTTGTTCCTCGGGTGAGGGCGACAAAGAGCTGGCCGTGTCCGAAAACAGGTTCAGGAAGGAAAACTCCTACGTGATCAAAAGATTGTCCTTGCGCCTTATTGATCGTCATTGCAAATGCTAAAATCACTGGGAATTGACGACGTCGCATCCTAAATGGCAAACTGCGTTCGCTCGGTTCTAAGTCAATGCGAGGAATTAAGACTCGTTCTCCCGTATTACTGCCAGTGATAATTTCTGCATTAGTCAAACTAATTTGCTCGTTGTGACTGACGCTGTGCTTGTCTTTGTGCCGCTTCAAGTTGTGAAACTGGGTTCTTCACCGACTTTTCTTCGTTGAGTGTAACTATTTCCGGGAGAGTACATATAAGGGAAACAATGCAATTAATGTCTAACTTTCAACCACATCTCTTAGATGTGGCCGACGTACAAACGGCGAGAATTATGGATTTTGATGATAGACATGTTATAGAAAATGGACATAGCAGAAAATTTTTTTGCAGCATGCTTCAAATAGGAGTTATCAAAAGATGAATTGACAAGTAATTAATCTTGGTTAAATTTGCATTACTTGTACTATACAGAGTGCGAAAGCATACAGTGATACTGAGAGTTTTTAAAAAGAAACACTGTTGATGCCGCGCATTGTAAATAAAAATGTGGAAATGTTTTAAAACAGTAAAATGATTTAATTTATTATATGAATACGCAAACAGTATCAGAGATATGGTTATTAACATTCACGATATTCTACACACAAACGCAGTTTATAATATCTGCCCTAGCACACTGACCCGCAAACTGAAGTTGACCATTCTATCTTACACATTTGCAAATTTAACTTCAAACCTAACTTTTTCCTCCTCATCTTCACAAAGTTCAGTACATGTCTAGAAATTGAGGCTTCTAATTCTTCTGAATTTTCTAGTTGCTACTAAACCTCTTAACTTTTTTTACATAATGGAGGAAACCTGAGCCCTGTGAATAAATAAAATAACGCGTAGCTGTTTTATACCAGATGTATCAGTTATAATGTTAATTTTAACGACCCGCTTTCTCACAAAAGAAGAGACGGCTTAGTTGACTGATATTATATGCTAGGCGCGACTGATAGTGGCAGAATAGAATTCACGTTATATTTCATTTTGTGTATTTATAGTAAGTGGCTATTATTTAACACCATACGATGACAAACAGACGCCGACAATTTAATAGCTATTTAACGACAGGCGATATTTATGTAAGTGCGCGTATGGATAATTAAATAATAATTGACATTGTACGCTGATCGTTAACGCGCGCGTAAGGGGCGGGGAGGTTGCATACCTTCATCCGACCTAGAAAATACAGCGCAAGCGAAAAGCTGACCATGTAGGTGTAAAAGAAAAAGATACACTGCACTTAGAAATTTTACAACTATAAGTAACAGATCTAGTATTCGGCAACTTTGGAATTCACAAGTAAACCCGCATTGTTAACACAAAACTGGAAACTTAAGGGACCAGGACTTAAAATAACACTTCTGGAAACCTAGGAATTTGATCACAAGTCATAGGGGAATTAAACAAAAGTTACCCAGGCCAGTGATTTCGCAGAACATCCGCCGTCAGAGGAATTAACTCTAACTTCCCAGACCAAGTCATAGAGGAATTAAACAAACGTTTTCCCAGGCCAGTGATTTCGCAGAACATACTCCGTCAGAGGAATTAACTCTAATTTCCAGATCTAAGTGATTCGAAGCATCTAATACAGAGCTGTGTCCAGTCTAAATCTGTGCAAGGAGATTGTGTATTCCCAAAAATTTTGGGGTAAGTGTAAACAATTTATTTACTAATGTAAATTTTACAGGTTTCTTGCTAAGTGGTTATAAATGAGGCTGGCAACTACAACATATGAAAAGAGTACATGCAAGAACCACTACAGCACGCGTTGGTGATTGTTTCTTGCTAATCGGGCAGGAAAACCAGACAGAAGAGGTGATCCCAGACCCCAGACTCCAGCTGGTATCAGTGATGACTACATCATATGTGCCTCAAGTGTAGCATATCGTTTTGTGAGATTTATGTAACTTGTTAATTTTAATTCAGGCACATATCATTATTCACGCTGTCGGATAGAAGCGCCATTACACTTCTATCTACATCTCTGCCAAGAGTAATCTTGTGCAAAGGTAAACACCTTTGACGACCCATTTAGATCTTCTTGAGTTTTGGCCATTGTTGGACCACTACTGCAAAGCAGGGGAGGCAATCCGTGACAACGGGGAGAAATTGTTTACCACGTCAGCTGAATAAATTAAGGAAGCAGCAGGCTAGGTAGATAACTGGAAAATTCTGATTATTTTATTAGTAATGTATTATTGTTTCTTTTATTCTTTACTTTTTGTGTCATACCTGTAGTTAAATGCCTTTCTTGTACATCTTAGGGCTCCTGAATTGTGTTGAGTGAAATAGAATTTAATTTATATTACATTTGATTGAAATGATTTTTGCTTCTGTATTTTAAAACATATTTTAGATTGTTTGTACGCTGCTTTATTCTTCTTCATGCTGTGATTTCACCCGTAATAATGTGTATGATCTTGTTTATTGTACTTTGTTGTAACTTTTGTAAATAAATTTTTGTTCTTGTACTTTAAGGAAACATGTTCAGTTAATTAACAAATTATGTTTTTAATTTGCTTTTTTTCCCCTCCATTTTTTTTCTTTGTTAACTCTGAGAATTAAAAAATACCTTTGCTAGCAAATTAACAATATCCAGCATTAATTTCTTTTAGTTTTTGCAAAACTGATTAATATTAACAATACATTTTTAACAAAGTCTGTGTAGTATCAAATTTGCAAGAACATATTGCATCATTTTGATTTCAATCTATTTCTTTCCTCATGTACTAGAAATAATATTTAAAAAATAAAAGAAACTTCTTTATTCTTTATACCATTCGCTAACATAGTAACAAGCTGCAGTTTCTGCTTTTCGTATTGGACTATTTAGACATTTGTGCTAATTGTGTATGATTTTTTTAAAATACTTATTGAATACTTTTTCATGCTTTTGTAAAAAAATATTTTAAATGAAACTTTTAACAAAAACCTGAAAAAGGGAATCAGACTTTAGCACATTTTAAATTTATATACCATGTCAACAGCACATAAAGTTGCCTTTGAAGTGCACTGATTAAGAGTTTTAGTAAGGTAGCCATTTTGTCCTGATATTCTTGCATGTATAATTAACCATGCTAACCAAGCGCAGGAGCATTACTTGGAATCTAGTTTTGTATTTACATAAGTATCTTGTTTTTAATAAGCAAAGTAAGAATCATGCGTGTTTACTCTCTGAGTGTTTCATTTATTATTATTATTATTTTTTTAAAGGTAAAGGATTCCGTTACACAACCAATGAGGCATATTGGGAATGTGGTGTTAGGCCTATATTTTCTTGACCATCAGCACACTAGGGGTGATGTGGTCAGCAACACGTCGGCCACCTTAACCTTCCTAGAGTTGCTCTGGTACCAAATTCACGAGGCTAGGTCGACCCCGCTACCGCTTGCGGTCTAAAAAATCCCACCTCAACTGGGGATTTCTTCTTCTTCTTCGTTCGCCCTGAAAAGGACGGTGGTTGCGTTGTGTCTGTTTACGCCGTAGCTGTGATATCTGCACCTTTCGGTCGACACATCCGACTTCTGCACGGCATTTTTTAGGACCGGGTTTGCCTTCCCATTGCGATCCGTGCTCGCTCAGCCAGACTGCAGTGCTGCAGACTGTTTCCAGGACCACCACGTGGAGGTGGAGCACGGTCTTGACCAGCTCTGGTTCGCTGGTCCTGACGCAGGCAGTCAAGCTATGAGTCGCTGACTGCGGTCTCTATTGCTGCGTCTTCTGGTCCCAACTGGGGATTGAATTATATATATATATATATATTTTTTTTTTTTAAGTTTGACGAATTATCAGTGTGGTTTATGTCTGAAGTGAACTTAATTACTGGAAATATTGGAATAACACTCTTCAAGGAGATGACTGTCCATCCAAATTATTTTGCTTTATGTGTACTGGGTAGGACATTTGTATCTTGCTGAATATTTGTGGCAGTTTTACAAATGTACTATATGAGCGTGGACTTTTAAGAGTAGTAAATTAAAGATGATGGTATGTGTAAAAAAAAAAAATTTCTTGCTTTTGTGTGTATGTTAGTTTGTCTAGGTTTGTGTTTGTGCTTATCATCATTACGTATCATCAGTAGCTTGGAGGCTGAGCATAAATTATCTTTCTTTTTTTTCTCTCTCTCTCTCTTTCTCTTTTTTAGGACACATGTCATGTCTATTGACTGTTTTACTTACTTACTCAATCGTTCCTCTTCTACCCTGAGGTGTAGAGGTTTGACAGCGAGAGAGAGAGAGAGAGAGAGAGAGAGAGAGAGCCAGACTATCCTATCAGCTGTCTTCTTCCTGGTCTGGTTCCAATCCAATCGTTGGTCGCTCAGAGATTGTCGCATGCCCTCCCAGTGAACTCTGGGTCATCCTGAAGGTCTGGTTCCCTGTCACTAGGTTTCCCATAATAGTCGTGGAAGTCGATCTTCTCTCATTCTGCAGACATGGCCAAACTATCGTAATTGGAACTGTTCCACTTGGGTCTTCAGGGGCTGTTTTGGTATTATTATAATGTATTTTTAAATACTCTGTCTTCCTTTGCTGTTCTCACTCTTATTCTTCTGCCTTAGCTAGCAAATCTTTACAGCACTTCTGTCTAAATCCAGCGCTTTAACTTTGACGTTTTTTACATTCTTACTATTTTAGTAGCTTCTGTTTACAATTCATCTGATTAATCACCAATTTGAAAGCAAACCTCAGTGTGCTACTTGACTGTGTGGCACTCTTTAAATGGGCTTTCCAGCAAAATTTTAAGGAGGCAGAGTTTCGTGTCTGTTCTGAAAGAGGGCAATGCTTTTCATTTAAAATAAAGCTAATTTTTCAGTCTGAAAATTAATCCAGCACTCTCACGGATTGCCTCCCCTGCTTTGCAGTAATAATCCAACAGTGACCAAAACTCAAGAGTATCTAATATTGGCTTCCAAGGTATCTATCTGCGCGTAAGACTACGCTTGGCAGAGATGTAGAAAGAAGGTTAATAACACTTCTACCTGAAGGGAGGGTTCACAAGATATTTCCAGAAGTCACGAACAATGTTGCATTAGGCTGAACAATTGTTAACGTTTTATATCTGGTCCGGTAACAAGAAGAGACATGGTACGCAACCAGACGATACGTCAAGGCCTAAAATCCCACCCGCTGCAGACCCAAATAGAACAGTCCCAACTAAGATGGTTTGGCCATGTCTGCAGAATGGGAGAAGATCGGTTACCACGACAAGCATGGGAAACAAAGAGCCAGGGATCCAGACCCCCCAGGACGACCCAGAGTCCGCTGGGAGGACAACATTAGATAATCTTTGAAGGACCGAGGACTAGAATGGAACCAGGGCAGGAAGAAGAAAGCCGATAGGATAGTCTGGCGCTCTCTCTTCCAAACCTCTACACCTCACGGTAGAAGGGGAATGACTAAGTAAGTAAGTTATATCTGGTCCGTCGCCTTTTGTGAAGGATTTAAGCAATGGTTTAGCCCGTTCAAGCCCCTAGTTGGTGTAATCCAACGAAATCCCTCTAATAAGGTACAGCTCTGTTTAGTGTAAATATATGTCTAAGTATTTATATATAGATTAAATATTCTGGCTCGTACGTTTGCTTTCATACATATAACTGAATCAACTATTATTGTTTAGTTTAAAACAGCAGGTAACAAATTTAATAGTGAAACAGTCTTTAACAGGTTAAAATAAATAGGGAAAGATTAGTGGAATTTTGATGGATATAAAATTCTCGTCATTGAGACGAAAGTGGAAATTTAACTCTATACTTAAAGTTTAACTGAAATGTCCTTTTTGATGGTGCCTTTTAGTTAGCACTTAGCTTGTATGAGTGAGTCCTGCAGCTGTGGTTCATCAATTCTATGATGACGAAAGCCTTTACATTCTCTTCCACTGTAGGCGGTTATGGTGGATGCTTTTCTCTCACGCTAGCGGCGTTAGCACCACAAATCGTCTGATGGCTTGTAACCACGAACCCAAATTTTTGGGAATACACAATCTCCTTGCGCAGATTTTCAGATTGACGTGAGCAATTTCGGTGCATATGCTCTCGAATCAATTTCGTCTGAGAAATTCCTCTTATGACGGTGTTCTGTGAATCACATGGCCTGGGAAACTAGTAATTCTTCTTCGACGGGTGTTCTGCGATACATATGGTCTAGGATATTATTTCTCTTACGACTGATGATCCAATTCTTAGGTTTTCAGTCTTGTATTTATAAAGTCCTGGTCCTGAAGTTTTACAGTCTGTGTATTTAAATATGCGGGTTTACTCTTAAGGTTTCAGAGTTGTCCAAATACTGTCGATCTGTCACTTTTGATATAAGAACTCTAGGTCCGATCCTTCTCTTCCTGGCTGTTGATAGTTACTCGTATGAAGTTGCGAAGCTGTCTGTTCTGTGTTTCTGAGTTCACTAGATTATATCTCTCATTCTCAGTTCAATCACAGATGGTTTTTCCACCTAATGTTCCAATAGAATTCATTGTATATTCCGGCATCTCAAACAAAACCAATCAAATCTCTCCAGCAGTGTTTTGGTGAGGAAGTTTTAAATATCCTCTCGCGTGTTTAAAATATTAATTTTAATATCCACGCGTGACTTCTTTAAAATAGGACGTAATATTGTTCTGGCTGCACCTATCTGCCTCCCACAATATTGTGACCATGTTTTCCAGGCGTAATGTCTTCCGCCAAGATGTCTACCCAGACAGGTTATGCAATTATCGCCTTTATCTGCGTGCCTCCGTCAGAAAGATGTCTGGTCAGACAATGTTGTCTTCTTTCATCGTACAAGCTTGTGTCAACACGGTCAGCAGCTTTTCACTTGTGTCAAATGTTGGACCGACACGTTTCCAAAGGTGGTCAGACTGAGAGAATAAATAAGTGTGTAACCAGTATAATAGATAAGTGGTGCCTCGGACAGTGTTAAAAAACGCGGCATTATGGGAGATAACAAAGTTTTTGAGCACGTTACTACTGTCAAGGGAAGTAAATAAAAGTGTTAATTAACCAAGGGAAATAAAAGTAACAAAAAATGTTATTAGATTTATATTACAACAATTATAAAAGTTGTTCATTTCTTATGTAATGATTAAACACTTTTAAATAAAATATAAACATTATGTACTGTGTAAGAGTAAAAGTTTAAATATTTTGTTTTAATAAAACAAAAGACTTAAAAATTTTAGCCAGTTAAATTTTTTCAGCCAGTCTTAAATTTTAGAATTAGAACTAGTCTTTCAGCTTACAGTTTTAATCAGTACTAGTAACACCAATTAATCTAATTGATTTATTTTTGGCTCGGCTTTAAAAGCCGACACAACAACAATTGTTTCTTCTTCCTTCTTCCTCGTTCGTAATGAAAAAGACGTTGGTTGCGTTGTGTCTGTTTACACCAGAGATGTGATATCTGCGCCTTTCGGCCGACACATCCGACTTCAGCACGGCAATTTTTGGACCAGGTTTGCCTCCCCTCTTCGATCCCTACTCTCTCAGCCAGTCTGCAGTGATGCAGCCTGTTTCCAGGACCACCCTTTCCAATTGCTTATTCATTGTCCATGTTTCTACACCATACAGTAGTGAAGAATATATATCATTTTATGATTCTCAGTTTTAATTTGTGAGTTAACTGTTTGGATGTCAGTATATGTCTCATGTTGTTGTATGTAGCTTTGCCCATTCCTGTTCTCTTCTTGATTTCAGTTTCACATCTGACATCTTCTGTTATTATATGACCAAGATATGACAAGCTCTTGACTTGTTCCAGGATTTTCCCATTTATGCTTATCTTTAACTTGTGTTGTTTACTTGCTTCACTAGTTCTTGTAAATCCTGTTCACTTTCAGCTAACAACACGGTATCATCTGCACATCTAAAGTTGTTTATTGACCGTCAACTTATTTTCAGTCCTGACATTTCCTGTATGTTTGAAAATTTTTTCGGTGTGTAGACTGGATTAAATAGACAGGGGGACAGCACACAACCTTGTCTGACATGTCTTTTTATGTCCATGTATGATGAATAATTCCTTCCAGATATTACTGTAGCAGTTTGCACCCAATAAAAGTTACTGAGTATTCTTATGTCTTTTCCGAATAAATCACTAGCTCGGGCGTTGGCGTAGCTGGCGAGTTCTTTTTAGCGCGTTATGCTAGCAGATAGATAATGTTGGTCCTTGTGGTGAAGTGGGATGTTATAAATATTTATAGGGGACTTAGTGTACTGACTGAGATCAGCTGTGAAGGTATCTATATCTATTAAGAGTAGTGTATTATAGATAACCTTACTTGCTACCACATATCTATATATCTCAGTCAGAATTATTCTGGAATAGTGTGATGACTACGTTATGTGTCTAGGGTATGTGTATGATGAAGTGTAAGTCACAACAACAGACAGATAAACAATTTAATTTAATCCACTACTCTTGACAACACTGTGACACTCACATACATATAACACTCTATGAGAATATCTTAAGGAGTCACTGATAACTTTTCAAATAACAATATGTATTCATGGTTATCATAAAGGTATATGTGTCCTGATTCAAATACAAAGGAACCAGGAATCACAATCAATTTTAATTACAAGTATATGTACAGACTTTATCAATATGAATATTGTAGTGACATATATTATTAAAATATCCTATGTGTGTCAGTTGTGTAGTGGTAATATGAGGTAATACTGGTTTTGTTTTGTTCAAGCTCTGTTGGTATTTGTCATCATGACTTCAATAGTTTGTCTTTTGGGACTAGTATTGGAGATGTTCTCAGTTCCTGATATTAAGACAATTAAATTCCCCTCTGAATGTTATTTTTACAAAGTCATTTCAAGATGAGGGGACATAATGTTGAGCTCAGCTGGCCAAATCAGCTTATCTTGCGTGATGGCGGCAGGAAAGGACTCCTCTGCTCGAATTCTCCCCTGGGCTCTGGAGACACCTCACTGATAGCTAAATGGACCAAGGAGTATGCTGTCCGACTCTGGATTCAGCAAAGCTCTGACCAGGTGCTGCTCAGTACCATCAAGACCACGGTCCCTGAAATCAAGAAGGATGTACCTTCTACTTCATAACTAATTATACTCTCTTTTTACACTGAGCACAATACAGCACAAACATTGAGTTCAGAGCGTTAGGCCAACTGTCAGCTTCATCTGAAATACTTTATACCAGTATTAACCTCCTTAATGGTTACTACGCCTCTGCACTTCCAGCATTATTTCTTTCTAGTCAATCATCCATTGACCAGTGTACTATTTGGCCATTCCATGCCGTTTTACTTCCCTCCGACACCCTCTGTTCAGGCTGGAGCATTATAGGCTTTATCTCCTGTTTGCCACTGAACTACATATATATACAGGCATAAATTAACAATTTACATTCAATTTTCATTAAAAGATACTGAATGGTTCAAGCTTACCACAATTTCATGGAAATAAACACAGATACGTTGATTAGCAATGAATTCTGGCACATTTACTGGCACAAATTCCCATCTGCTTATGTTCCAGGCTTTTATTTAACACAAATATGAGCTGGCTTCAACGCACTGTTGCTTTATCAAGATTATTTGCACTAGTGGTCTCGAACTAACGCTCCTAAGTGAGTATATCAGCGAGTCTAGCCAATGAGGCCACGTTTCGACAAGTGTTTGAAAAAATGTTACCTTTTCACGTCTCCCCTAACAACGAAAGATAGTATTTATAGCCCGACCAATCGTGGTTAGTCTTTCATTTGTTGCGCTCCAATCAATTTGGAGTTTACATGGTAGGCTATTTCTGTAACGTAAGATTTTTTTCAAACACGTTATAAAAAATTTTATGAGCAGAAATGATTCCATGCTGTCAGGCATCCCCACTATTTTATTTTGGTTATAATTTATTAATTCCTGGACTATTTGCGTAACGTTTTACATATTCTTTGTCAGCAAGCCCTAAGGAACCCAAATATCCAAATTTAAAAGAGCTACGTGGCTGCGTTCAAAATATGTATTTTCTACCTCCTGTTTCGAAGATGTGCTGTCTGGGTACTGTTATGTTTTCAACCGTAAACCCATCTAATGTTATCTTTTCTAATAAGAGTTTTTTATGATTTTAAAACCTAACTCTGGGAAGGGTAGTGAATTTATCACTGTCCGTCTGAAAAAAAGTTAGTGCATGTAGTCTTACACGCGTGATGGCAGCATTTGTGTATCGCGCGAAGCGTGTTTAGTGTTCGGCTTTCTGCCTCTCCCTTCTCGCTATCCTTTAGTCCATCTGTCTTTTGTTTTTGGTAACATAGTGTAGAAAAAGACATGAATGGAATTTAAAATTTAGGTCAACTTGCATATTTCAAGGTTTTTCTTAGAAAGGCAGCACATTTTATTGTGTGTTTGGGAAACGCGTGTATGTTGCAGAAGGCCTTTAATATCAACGTGAAAGCGTTACAATTTGCCGACGAAGCAGAAAACAAGGGGATTTCGAGTACAGTCATTGTGACAGCACTGTTCTTTACCATTCTTCTTCCTTTATTTATTATATGTATTTATTAGGCTTTATATTTACTTGATAATTTATATATGTGGATTAGAATATTCCACGACACCTCCCCTCTTAAAACAGACATTATATGTCAGTCCTTTATTCTATATACACATAGAGAAATTTATTATTAGTTCTGGGGTTTACGGTGATTCTCATCACACGGATGGCGGCTTAAAAAATCCGCTCCCAAATTGGTTTTTCCAGATATATACTCAATGCTAAAATTATATGGAGCCAAAAGTAAAGACCATCGGAGTAACCTGGAGTTCTCATGCCTAGCCTGTGCTAGAAACGATAAAGGTTTGTGGTCTGTTTGCAACTTAAATGCCTTCCCATATAGATAAATATTGAATTTCTTTATTGCCCATATTACTGCAAGACATTCTTTTTCGCTAGTTGAGTAGTTGATTTCAGCTTTATTCAACTTTCTGCTAGCATATGCCACTGGGCTTAATTCCCCATCCAATGCATCTGATTTCTGTAGTAGAGTTGCACCTAACCCAATATTACTTGCATCCGTCCTTACTATGAATTCTTGACTTAAGTCAGGTAATTTCAAAATGGGTTTACTTGTGAGCTTTTCCTTCAATTCTTGGTAAGTCATTTCACATTGTGGTGTCCATGTAATGCGATCTGGATGTCCTTTACGTGTCAATTCAGTTAACGGTGCACATATGGAATTAAAGTTTTTGATATACTTCTGGTAGAAACCACATAATGAGACAAAGGATCTCACGTCCTTCTTGGTTTGTGGTCTCGGGGCTTTCTGTAGTTTCTCTAAATTCTTTGGGTCAGGGGTCATGTTTCCCTGATAAACTGTGTGTCCCAAAAATTCCAATTCTTTACATCCAACGCAACATTTGGTTGGTCGGGCTGTTAAATTTGCCTCCCTAAGTCGATCAAACAGCATGTTCAGAGAGTCAATGTGTTCCTCAAATGTTTCTGTTGCTATAAGGATATCATCCATAAAATTTGTTATACAGGGATTATTCAGAGGATCCAATAATTTTCTCATCATTCTAGAGAAGACACTAGGCGCATTCTTCAATCCAAATGGCAATCTATTAAACTCATAGTGTCCTTCTGAGGTACTAAAAGCTAGGTATGGTCTAACCTCAGGCTTTACTGGAATCTGATAGTATCCTTTACTCAGATCCACTTTTGAGAAATATTTAGCTTTATTTAGTCTGGCAAACAGCTGATTTGTATCCGGCAATGGATCCACCTGTCCTTCTGTAATAGCATTCAGTCTCCTGTAATCTATACAGAGTCTATGTTCTCCAGAGGGCTTCCTTAAGAGTACAACACCGGAACTATACGAAGACTCACTGTGCGAAATAATTCCTTCCTTCAACAGATAGTCTATCTCTTCCTTCAAAGCTTTCTCCTTAGCAAACGGAATCGAATATGGTTTCATACAGACAGGTGTGGAGTCTATTAGTTTCATATCATATTCCAATAGGTTTGTATGCCCTGGTCGGTCTGTTAACACCTCTGCATGATTATTTAGAACCTGTTGCACTCTCTCTTTCTGAGTTTTCGTTAAATGTGTACTGATTTTCACCTGTGCTGCTGTCTCACAGGGGTGTAATGGATATTCAAATGATGAAAGTGGTTCCTTTTTCATCTCCATGGCGATGGACAAGGTCAACAAGTGTGTCTCTTCCTGATGTTCTCTTTCCAAATATTTCTTCAGGAGATTCACATGATAGATTTTTTCTTTCCCCTTCTTATCTATCTTATAATTTGTTCTAGACACCTTCTCTAAAACTGTATATGGACCCTGCCATCCAATTTGTAACTTATTCTGACTCCCAGGCAAAAGAAGCAGTACTTTCTCTCCCACAGCCAAATTTCTGTCTTTCGCCTTCCTGTTATAATAGGCAGCATGTTTCTTCCTGGCTTGTTTCAAATTTTCATTGGCAAGTTTCCAGCCAGTTTTTAACCGAGTGGTCAGCTCATTCACATATTGGTATGAAGATGTAATGTTTTCCTCTGCCTTTTCATCAGTCCACGTTCTTAACAAAGCTACATATGGACCTTTAATTGTGTGGACCTATTTGTCCATGCACCGGTATGGTCTCTTCCACTCGAAGCTTTATAGTGATGATTTTTCCTCCCAGAATTATCATTCACAAAACGACCGCTACCAATTTTTCTTTTGGGGCTTTCTCCCCACTTAAAATTCTTGATGAGAGATTTCCTCTCTACATCCTCTTCCTCCAGTTTGTTTAAGTCCGATTGAGGGATTTTCGGCTTATCCTGGGGTAAGACATCTTTTTGCACTCTCCGCATAGTGGCCATTGTAAAACAGTTAAGTGAAGCTTGTCCGTGAAAAGGGGCTTCCCATTCCATTTGGTCCACTTTATCAAATCTATTTTTCTTTTTATTATCAGGCCTAATTTTGCCCCGTGGCGTGTCCAGGTCCTGATCCATGTTCCCACTTGTGGGTGTTCCCTCATGTGCTATGCTACACCTTTCTACAAAATTCTCAATGTCCCATCTTGCTTTGGGCCAATAATAATTGTGAGCCACCTTTTGAATGATGGTACCTATCTTCTCATGGTCCCCATCTGGTTTCACATGTAGGCTCCTTATTAAGTCTGCCCTATATCTTTTTGGAAGAACCAGCTGTCCGTGACCTTTGGATCTAGCTCCAGTCTTCCTATACATCAACTTGTTTTTCATGTAAAAATCTCCCTTGCCTGGAGTTGTATGACAAGTTGACAATTTTCTGAAACAAGGCTTGAGTGTTTTATCCCCAGCCTGTGCCTTCCTCATCTCTTCTGGAGTGGTATCTAACATAATATCCTCCTCCTGTCTTGAGGTCGACCTGACCTGAAGGGTTGCCATATACACAGGTTTCCTTCTGCAACGGTCAGTGTCATGATTGTCCATCTGACAATTTTTACACCACCTTTTTCCTTGGTTGAAAGATTTTCTTTCATCATATTTCCTTTCATCGAATTGTGGGAATTTATTTTTATTTTCATACCGTGGCCTATCAAATTGGTGCTTACCTTTATTTTGATCCCTAGGATCAAATTTATTAAAGTTCTGTGGTGCCCTAAAGTTATCCACTTGTTTCTTTTTATTACCTGTTACCTCTGCTTGAGCTGCTTGATACCTTTCAGCAACATTTAGCAACTCACCCAGCCTCTCTGCACCTTGTTCCATGAGAAACTTTCTCAGGTCTGGAGCCATGGACTCTCTTAATTGCTCTATAAGGACCATTTCCTTAAGATCTTGGGTTTTCCCCAGAGAAGTCCATTTCTCCAAGTATGTCTCTATTCGTGCAGAGAACTGGTGATAGGTTTCACCTGACAGTAGTTTAGCATTCCTAAATTTTTTCCTATAAAATTCTGCATTCTTTTCATACCTTAACAAAAGAGCCTGCTTTAGCATGTCATAATTTTCCTGATCACCTCTGCTCATTTTTGCAAAAACTTCATAAGCTGCCCCACGAAGTCCCTGAGATAACTTTAAGCTCCACCTTTCTCTCTCTAACCCATACGTGGTAGCTAATAGTTCATACCTATTTATATAGCTCTCAATATCATCGTCTTTCTCAACAAAATGATCTAAATGAAAGTTCATAGCTGAGGTTGAGGCTCCTTGAGTAACCGTAGCATCAGAGGCAAAGGGACTGGCACCATTTTCAGGAGCATGGCCTTGAAACTCAAACTCCCTTAGTCGTAACTCATGTTCCCTTTGTAATCTCTTCTCCTCCTTTTCTGCTTCTCTTTCTGCAGCTAATTTCTTCTCTTCTCTTTCTGCTTCCAATTTCTTAGCCTCTTTGTCAGCCTCAATCTGCAACCTCTTAGTCTCAGCCTCAGCCTCAATCTGCAACCTCTTAGTCTCAGCCTCAGCTTGCAACCTCTTAGTCTCAGCCTCTAACTTTCTTTCGGCCTCTTTTTCTAATCTTCTTTCTTCGCGTTCAATAAATTTGTCACATTCCGTAGTGACATAGGCAACCATAACTTGCCCATCTAATCCTAACTCTTTTGCAGTCTGAACAGCAGCAGATCGAAACTTGGCCAGGTCCGCCATTGTCTATCAGGTAAATTTCTACAATGTCTAACCAACAATTTAATCTCTAAATATATCTAATGGACAACACAGGCACCGTGAGCTCAACCTTATTTAATTCCACCCAAGGATACCTTTTAATTCTTATATTCCCTGAAGTGAATTACCCCCAATATTTTTAATAGGGAAAGATTCAAAATCCCAAGAGCGAGACCCCAATATATGTGGTGAAGTGGGATGTTATAAATATTTATAGGGGACTTAGTGTACTGACTGAGATCAGCTGTGAAGGTATCTATATCTATTAAGAGTAGTGTATTATAGATAACCTTACTTGCTACCACATATCTATATATCTCAGTCAGAATTATTCTGGAATAGTGTGATGACTACGTTATGTGTCTAGGGTATGTGTATGATGAAGTGTAAGTCACAACAACAGACAGATAAACAATTTAATTTAATCCACTACTCTTGACAACACTGTGACACTCACATACATATAACACTCTATGAGAATATCTTAAGGAGTCACTGATAACTTTTCAAATAACAATATGTATTCATGGTTATCATAAAGGTATATGTGTCCTGATTCAAATACAAAGGAACCAGGAATCACAATCAATTTTAATTACAAGTATATGTACAGAATTTATCAATATGAATATTGTAGTGACATATATTATTAAAATATCCTATGTGTGTCAGTTGTGTAGTAGTAATATGAGGTAATACTGGTTTTGTTTTGTTCAAGCTCTGTTGGTATTTGTCATCATGACTTCAATAGTTTGTCTTTTGGGACTAGTATTGGAGATGTTCTCAGTTCCTGATATTAAGACAATTAAATTCCCCTCTGAATGTTATTTTTACAAAGTCATTTCAAGATGAGGGGACATAATGTTGAGCTCAGCTGGCCAAATCAGCTTATCTTGCGTGATGGCGGCAGGAAAGGACTCCTCTGCTCGAATTCTCCTCTGGGCTCTGGAGACACCTCACTGATAGCTAAATGGACCAAGGAGTATGCTGTCCGACTCTGGATTCAGCAAAGCTCTGACCAGGTGCTGCTCAGTACCATCAAGACCACGGTCCCTGAAATCAAGAAGGATGTACCTTCTACTTCATAACTAATTATACTCTCTTTTTACACTGATCACAATACATCACAAACATTGAGTTCAGAGCGTTAGGCCAACTGTCAGCTTCATCTGAAATACTTTATACCAGTATTAACCTCCTTAATGGTTACTACGCCTCTGCACTTCCAGCATTATTTCTTTCTAGTCAATCATCCAGGTGTCAGGGTACTATTTGGCCATTCCATGCCGTTTTACTTCCCTCCGACACCCTCTGTTCAGGCTGGAGCATTATAGGCTTTATCTCCTGTTTGCCACTGAACTACACATATATATACAGGCATAAATTAACAATTTACATTCAATTTTCATTAAAAGATATTGAATGGTTCAAGCTTACCACAATTTCATGGAAATAAACACAGATACGTTGATTAGCAATGAATTCTGGCACAATTACTGGCACAAATTCCCATCTGCTTATGTTCCAGGCTTTTATTTAACACAAATATGAGCTGGCTTCAACGCACTGTTGCTTTATCAAGATTATTTGCACTAGTGGTCTCGAACTAACGCTCCTAAGTGAGTATATCAGCGAGTCTAGCCAATGAGGCCACGTTTCGACAAGTGTTTGAAAAAATGTTACCTTTTCACGTCTCCCCTAACAACGAAAGATAGTATTTATAGCCCGACCAATCGTGGTTAGTCTTTCATTTGTTGCGCTCCAATCAATTTGGAGTTTACATGGTAGGCTAATTCTGTAACGTAAGATTTTTTTCAAACACGTTATAAAAAATTTTATGAGCAGAAATGATTCCATGCTGTCAGGCATCCCCACTATTTTATTTTGGTTATAATTTATTAATTCCTGGACTATTTGCGTAACGTTTTACATATTCTTTGTCAGCAAGCCCTAAGGAACCCAAATAGTCCAAATTTAAAAGAGCTACGTGGCTGCGTTCAAAATATGTATTTTCTACCTCCTGTTTCGAAGATGTGCTGTCTGGGTACTGTTATGTTTTCAACCGTAAACCCATCTAATGTTATCTTTTCTAATAAGAGTTTTTTATGATTTTAAATCCTAACTCTGGGAAGGGTAGTGAATTTATCACTGTCCGTCTGAAAAAAAGTTAGTGCATGTAGTCTTACACGCGTGATGGCAGCATTTGTGTATCGCGCGAAGCGTGTTTAGTGTTCGGCTTTCTGCCTCTCCCTTCTCGCTATCCTTTAGTCCATCTGTCTTTTGATCTTGGTAACATAGTGTAGAAAAAGACATGAATGGAATTTAAAATTTAGGTCAACTTGCATATTTCAAGGTTTTTCTTAGAAAGGCAGCACATTTTATTGTGTGTTTGGGAAACGCGTGTATGTTGCAGAAGGCCTTTAATATCAACGTGAAACGTTACAATTTGCATACGCAGTAGAAAACAAGGGGATTTCGAGTACAGTCATTGTGACAGCACTGTTCTTTACCATTCTTCTTCCTTTATTTATTATATGTATTTATTAGGCTTTATATTTACTTGATAATTTATATATGTGGATTAGAATATTCCACGACAGTCCTTTTCAGGACTTAGTATTTATCAACGCTGATCGGGTTAGCTGTCAACAGAGTTGACTTTTTTTTTGGGATGGTAAATGCGCTCTGATATAGCCAAATAAGTTGAAAGGCATGCGCCTCGCCAGAAGTAGGCAAACACCGAACCAAAAAAAAAAAAATGTCTTTTCCAGCAATACCTATGTCTTCGAAGCATTCAATTATTTTCTCGTGATGGACTCTTTCAAAAGCCTTCTTATAGTCAATGAAGCACATGTATATACTTTTTTGCACCTCTGTATATTATTGTATAGATGCCCCCAGGATTCACCGAAAAGGGAGGGGGGGGGAGAGGATGATGAATCCACAGGCGCCTCATTGGAATCGACCAGACCCGTTACACGGACTTCGAGCTCTGAACAACGGCTGGAATTTCCATGTGCCTGTGGTAGGGAATTCTCTACTCAGAGAGGAATGAAAATCCACAGAACGAAAAAGGGGTGTGGGAGGTCATCAGGGGGAGATCAACAGCGCTCTGTCACGACGGATAAGACGTTAGAAGAACGCAGCCAGGAGTCAATCCATAGTGCTGAGTACATTCAAGTTGATCTGCCAGATGATGATCTCACACACTTCTTGGATGGGAAGAGAGATGCAATCAAGTTTCCGCCTGCCAGTGCAAAAGGGCTTTGGGAACAGCTGGACGAAGCCTTGGCAAAAGAGTTGGATAACAATCTCAAGCAGATAACTTTGGAGAAGAAGCTGGAAATCTTCGGCGACATAATATATCTGCACTGTCGCCAAATGTTCGGAGTGAGGAAGGCAAGGGAAAGTAACCCACCACAAAAAAGTAGAAGACAAATTAAAATAGAAGAAATCAGGAAACAGAAGAAGCATGCCCGAAAACTGTTCAAGAACGCAGTTGCCACAGAGAAGGAAAGGTTACGACAAGTTTGGGAGCACCTGAAAGGCCAACATAATGCCATTTGTAGAGCAGAAAGGTTGTGCAGGAAGAGAAGGAAGACTCGAAGGGATAGGGACAGATTCTTCAGGGAGCCCTTCAAGTTTGCCAAAGAACTGTTTGAGCAGCCACGGTCGGGTGCGCTAAACATCAGGAAAGAAGATCTAGAAGAACACCTTAGAATGACATATTCAGATGGTCGCAAAGATGAGCCGCTCAGCAGCATGGCAGGCTTTAAATGGCCGAGTAAGCCAGGAGCTGAATTTAACCCCAAGCCCCAACGGTGCAAGAGGTAGAAAGCATTGTCCAGAAAGCTCGGTGCAAGTCAGCTCCAGGTCCGAATGGTGTTCCATATGTGGTGTATAAGAGATGCCCTGAGGTTCTCACACGACTGCTCCGTTTACTGAAGAATGCGTGGAAAACCCAGTTCGTAAGCAAGGAATGGAGAAAGGCAAACGGAGTCTACATCCTGAAGAAACAAATTTCCACAGACATCAGTCAGTTCAGGCCAATCTCACTACTCAATGTGGAAGGGAAGATATTCTTCTCAGTGATGGCGAAAAGACTCACTACGTACCTCCTGGCAAATGGGTACATTGACACTACCATTCAGAAAGGATGTATCCCAGGTACACCAGGATGTCTAGAGCATGCCGCAATGATCTGGGAAGCAATCCAAAAGGCAAAGTCTGACAGAACAAACCTCCATGTAATCTGGTTGGATCTAGCGAATGCTTATGGACCCGTTCCACACCAGATGTTGTGGCAGGCCCTAGAAATGTATCATGTTCCACAAGAGATTGCAGCAATGCTGAAGCTGTATTTCGCAGGGTTTTCTGTCAGATTTTCAATCAGAGAGTACACAACGAAGTGGATTGGCCTTGAAGTTATAATTGCGATGGGATGTACCATCTCTCCGATACTATTCGTCATGGCTATGCAGGTAATCCTCAATGCGGCTGAAGGAATGGCTATAGGTCCAAAGCTCGGTGGAATGTGTCACATGCCACCGCTCAAAGCATTCATGGATGACACAACAATTCTGACATCAGATGAACATCAGGCCCGGAGGATGTTAGCACGCCTGGATGAACTAGTCAGTTTGTGCAGAATGAGCTTCAAACCCAGTCAGGAAAGGGAAAATAGCAGAGGTCATATTCACGGTTTCCAGCCAACGAATCCCTACTGTCATTGAGGAACCTGTTAAAAGTCTTGGCAGGGTGTACGATGCCTCATTAAAAGACTCGAAGGCAGTGCATCAGACAATAGAAATGGCAGACAGAGGACTACAGATCATAGACCAAAGCAGACTCCTGGGAAAGTTCAAACTGTGGTGCCTCCAGTTCATGTTGATACCGAAGTTGCTGTGGCCACTGCTTATATATGAAATAAGCACAAGTACAGTGGAAGCTATAGAGCAGAAGGTCAACAAGTTCATGAGAAAATGGCTAGGGGTACCACCAGGTCTGTCAGATGTAGCACTGTACTGCAAAAAGTCAAAACTTCTGCTTCCCTTCAGTTGTTGAAGAGTACAAAGTTGGAAAGGCAAGGCTTGCAATGATGCTACGCGAGTCAGCTGATGACGTGGTTAAGTCCATTCAGCCCACACTGAAAACGGGAAGGAAGTAGAGAGTGGAAGAAGCTGTCGATGCTGCTCAAGAGTCACTCACACTGAGAGAGGTAATCGGATATACACAAACGAATAGACGGGGTTTTGGTCATGGTGACATCCGCTGGTGGTCCAAGGCATCAAGCAGGGAGCGCAGAGACATGGTAGTTCAGGAGATACGAGGAGCTGAGAATGATAAGAGGTTGCAAAAAGCAGTGCAGCAGGTCCAACAAGGCCAATGGACTACATGGGAAGGAGCCCTGCAGAGGTCCTTGACATGGAATGATATATGGCATATGACACCTCTTAGGCTCAGCTTCGTTGTTAGATCAATGTATGACCTGCTGCCGTCGGCCACCAACCTTGTGAAATGGGGAAAGTCGGATGATGAGCAGTGCTTCCTGTGCCAGAGGAGGCAGAAACTTGAACACGTGCTCTCAGCGTGTAAGGTGGCATTAGGGCAAGGGCGATACACGTGGCGCCATAACAAAGTGCTAAATGAGCTTGCTGCGACAATAGATCTGGCAAGGATGAAGGCGAATAGCAAACCCAGGCCGAGCACCGCAAATACATACTTTCTGAGGGCAGGAAAGTCAGCACACCCCAAACCGAGTAAACCTGGTAGCAGTTTACCATCTCTTCTTGACTGTGCAAACGACTGGGAGATGGCGGTAGACCTACCTGGACGGGGGGCATATCCAGAGAGTATCAGAAAATCGCGGAGACGGCCGGATATAGTGCTTCATTCTTCAGCAACGCTTCAGGTCATACTGATTGAACTGACCGTGCCATTTAAATCCAGATTAGACGAGCAACATTCATTCAAAGCGGCCAAGTATAGCGATCTGGCCGCGGATCTGAGACACGATGGGTTCACTGCAAGGGTCATGGCGGTTGAAGTGGGCGCAAGAGGGCTTGTGGCTGCATCAGTGTATGATTTATTGAAACTGTTGGGGCTGAGGGGACAGTCGAGAACATGGGCACTGAAGAGGCTTAGTGAAACTGCCGAAAAGGCATCAGGCTAGCTGTGGAACAACCGCAATGGGCAATGGAAATCGTGACAATAAACGCTGCGGTACAGAAAACACCAAAATTTTTCTAAGTCCACAACGCTGAGTTTTTTTGGTGCACTAGTGAAAGGGCTGCGACTCTGGGGCAACAGGCGATGTATATAAGGGGTGTCAGGAATAGAATTTCAGTGGCTTGCGAGCAGGGGCTAAGGCTCGTCGGCTGCGCGCTAGTGTCTCAGTGTGTGTCCTTAGTTGTGAACGGCGACGGAACGAACGGAATACTTTGTCTTCTCTTTGTTACTTTCACAATTGCCTCCATGGCTGGCGTTGTGGATTTAAAAGCTGCTACCATAAGTGAAATGGGTTCATTTTCGATACAAGACAACAGGAAGCTGAGACGCTTGGGAGTCATGACCCAAGTGGGCCAGCCCCCTATTAGAGTGTAAAGGACTAATCGGGCCAAAACACTTGTCGGATGGGGGGACTACTTCTGATGATCAGATTGCTTCCTGTTGTATCGCTCTGTAAAGAGTTTCGTATAATCGAAAACCCGAAATTAGCGTCCCGTCTTAACACTTCACATTAACTCAGGCGCCGGCAATAAAACTGCCATTGCTCGTTCTAACACCTGCCGCTACCTCTGGTCATTCCCGAGCGATGTATGTTGGCGCCTCTCACACCCATCACCGAGAACCTTAATCGTAGAAGCTTCGTGTCAGATGAAAATGAAAGACGATTGTCTGCAATCATATGTCTGTCGAGAACGAATTTCACACTATTCGGTCTACTCAAGAACTTAGCTTAACAGCAATAAAAATGCGTTGCTACATAAGAAAAGAGACAGGCGAAGTTTGAATGGGAGAGTTATATATTCACAATCAAACGAATGCGAAAAAAAAAGGATAAAAGAGCGATAATAAAGTAGAAGTCACGGGTAGAATAGAGAAAAGATATATAAATTTATTAATCATAAATCTATCTGCGACACTTTTGTCCGCCATTACACAATTTTTTTCGCGTACTCCTGAATGTCCTGTCGCGTAGCGACGCATACCACAGGTTGGGAACCGCTGGTCTAGACGATTGGGAATGAGAAGAAATCAAATAAAGTAGTCTTTGAAAACATTGGAATGCAAAGAGAAATAATGAAAGAGGTTAAAATCAGACAGCTAACATATTTTGGTCAAATAAAAATACATAACACCTTGCTAACGACCATAATGGAATGCAGTGCTGAAGGCAAACGTGCAAGACGAAGGCTGCGGTGTAAATGGGAAGATAACATCAAGAGATAGACAGGAAAGAGCTATCAAGGCAACAGATGGAAGACGCCTAAGATCCATTGCTGTTGATCTTCGTATGCAGATGGCAGCTGGTGATGATGATAATAGATAAGTGGTGCCTTGGACAGTGTTAAAAAACGCGGCATTATGGGAGATAACAAAGACTTTGAGCACGTTAGTACTGTCAAGGGAAGTAAAAAAAAAGTGTTAATTAACCAAGGGAAATAAAAATAACGAAAAATGTTATTAGATTTATATTACAAAAATTGTAAAAGTTGTTCATTTCTTACGTAATGATTAAACACTTTTAAATAAAACTCAAACATTATGTACTGCGTAAAAGTAAAAGTTTAAATATTTTGTTTTAATAAAACAAGAGACATAAAAATTTTAGTCAGTTAAATTTTTTCAGCCACTCTTAAATTTTAGTATTAGAACTAGTCTTTCAGCTTACAGTTTTAATCAGTAGAATAAACATCAATGAACGTAAATAATTTATTTTTGGCTCGGCTTTAAAAGCCGACACAACAACAATTGTTTCTTCTTTCTTCTTCCTCGTTCGTCCTGAAAGCTTACTTCCCAGACCTAAGGGTCTTTTATATTTGGACATAATAATAATAATAATAATAATAAATTCTTTAAGCACCAAACACGGCGCATAAGGCAGAAACCAGTGCTCTCCAGGTTGTTCGTTGTGACGCCACTCCTCTTAGCTCTTGCACATTGTTTAATCCCAACGTTCTTCCTTCTCTTATTATTGTTCTTCTGAGTGTTTCTTTTGGTCTTCCTTTTTTCCTCTTACCCTCAGGAACCCAAGTGAGTGCCTGCAACGGTATTCTGTTGTTTTGCATTCGTAGGACATGGCCGATATATGACCATCGTCTTTTCTTTATATAGTTGGAGACATATTTCTGCCTAGAGTCTTCTCTTATTTGTCGATTAGTCTTGAATTCTTTCCAACTATCGTAAAACAAGCGATTGTTATCGAAACAGAACCAGGCTCGACAGTGAACATTTGGACATGCGCCCTAATATAACGCTGATTGTTCTGAAGTCTGAACATTCTGTTGCATTAGGTTTTTTGGGCAATGTTATAAAAACTGATGTCTTCATGTCATGTGGTATATATCCTGTATTGTATATATCGTTGCATAGATCTGTGATTGTATCTATACCAAAGCTCTCCAGAGCTTCTATCATTTCAATTTTTATGTTATCCATGCCTGCTGATTTTCCTTTTTGTATCATATGTGTGGCATTCTCTACTTCTGATCTGAGAATGTTTGGGCCTTCATTAGAATCTGGTGATGGTTTTTTACCTCTGTTGTCCTCGAATAGTTCTTTTACGTATTCTGCCCATCTGTTTGATATGTCTTTCTCATCAAGTAATATTACACCATTTTTGTTCTTGATACAGCTTCCTCCTTGTGCAAACCGCGACCTATTTGATAATTTCTTTATTTCCTCATGCATATCTCTTGTCATGTGCTTTGCTTCCAAGTCTTCTATTTCCTTGCATTTTGTTTTTATCCACCGTTCTTTTGCTTGTCTACACATAGTACGTATGTCATTGTCTATTGTTTTATATTCTGGAGTGTTTTTTGCTTTCTTTCTTTCTGCCATTTTATTCAAGATGTCATCTGTCATCCAAATTTGATTTTTCTTAGACTCCTTTTTAGGTAAATTTGTATTTGCTGATTGTGTGCTTGTTTTTAAGCATTCCCATTTTGCAGTTACTTTTTCTTCTGGGTTTTCTCTTCTATACTGCTCCATGCTTTCTGTCAATAACTGTTGATATTTATTTTTGACGTCGATTAAATATTTCTGTTTTATATCTGATTGTTTCAGCGCTGATATTTCTATCTGGGGTTCCTCCTGTCTTCTGTTTCCTGCTCTTTTCAGCTTTATATTTACTTTGATGACGACTGGATTATGATCTGAATTTATGTCGGCGCCAGGATGCGTCTTTGCACTTGTGACACTGTTCTTAAATCTATGTTTTATCATGATATAGTCAATTTAATTTCTTGTTACATCTCCTGGGCTTTTCCATGTGTATAATTTCCTTGGGTGGTGTTCAAAAAAGGTGTTACATATGACCAGCTGATTTTCTTCACAGAACTGGATAAGTCTGTCTCCTCTATCATTTCTTGTCCCTAATCCATACTGTCCTACTATTTCCTTGTATTTTCCTTTTCCTACTTTTGCATTCATATCACCCATTACTATCAACACATCTGTAGATTTGACTGGTTTAAGTGTGTGTTGTAGCTCTTCATAGTATTCTTCTATTTCTTCCTCGCTGTGATCTTTAGTTGGTGCAGGGCCGGATTAAGCTAGTGCGGGGCCTGTAGCATATGTTAAGAAAGGGGCCCTATATTTAAAAAAAAACAATAAAACAACACAAACATATTTGAAAACATACATTTTTAATTTGCATAGTAATTATCATTATCAATTAATTCGTGCTTGTAATCCTATAAACTTGCCACTCATGTTGCTGGCGTTGTCATAACTTTGACCACGGCAGTCTTTAATATCAATGTCATTTGCCTTTAAAAAATTAAGTAGACTTTTAGTAAGCTGTTCAGCACTATGACTTTCCATATCCAAAAATGTCACAAATCTTTCAACTGGTCCAGATGGCAAAACATAGCGCAGAGTCAAAGTCAGCTGGTCCATATTAGATACATCTGGAGTAGAATCCAATGAAACGGAATAATACTTGTATTTCTTCACTTCACAGAGAATGTGATCCAGTATGCTGGATCCAATCAGATTGATGAATTCCTCACACGTTGTTTTAAATAGATATGATGTATGTCCAAATCCTTTGTTTGCATGAGGACTTATATGCTCTGCCAGAAAAGGGTCAAACTTGGCCAGTAATTCTAACAACCCTAAGTAATTCCCGTTATAAGGGTACCCAACAATTTCATCACTGCCACGAAATGAAAGGCCTCGTTCTGCTAAAAACTTCACAACTTCAATTATTCGCTCTAGAAGTTTGTGCCAATACTTTTCTTGAATGTCCATTTGTTTCACAAGATGGGAATCGACACGTTCACCTTTGTTTTTACGCATCAACAGTGAAATTAAAGCTTGTCTATGTGAGGAGCTTTCTTCATGTCGACTGACGCAATAGATTGCTTGCATTTTTCCAGTCATCAAACCCTTCCACAGTAAACTTTGATGAACATTCTGAACTTATAAGTTTGCAATGGAAACAGAATAGGCGCCCTTTACTTTCTGAATAGCATAACCATTTTCTTGCATGTTGCTTGTTTGTAAGTTTATGAATATGTGTAAAATAAGACTTCTGACAGTATCGAGTTTTCTTTTCAGTGTCATACAATCGCACGGATGAAGAGAAGGCACTATCAACATGTTGACATTTTTCACTTCCCTCGGATATCCAATATTCACGCTCACAGTCATCTATATTGTTCGGCCAGTCACCAATATCATTAGAGTACTTCTTCGTTTCACTTATTCTTTCACATTCAGACTCAGTGTATACTGGGTTTTGCTGTACGTTTTCTGCTGCACAGCCTGCACTAGTACTAGTTGTTCATGTACTTCCAGCTTCAGCGGTTAGAGTACCACCACCATGAACATCAAAATATTCTGTCAGCTTACGTGTTTTTTATATCACAAGTTGATCTCTTCTTTCTTTTTCTTCCTTCGCTTTACGTTTTTCACTTCCAGAAGCATAATTACGTCCAATATCTCTGTGTCTACTGCTCATTTTTTGAGTTTTCTAACCTTACAAATCAAGAAATTGTAATCAAGATCGAAAGAGAGTGCGAGCACGCCGTATACCTCAATTAAAACAGGAAGTTTCCGTTTCCTAAATTCTAGTTTTTATTGTTAATGCAAATTCATTTCACAAAGAATGAAACAAAATTAGAGGGGCAGTCGCCTAGAGCCAAAAAAGTGGCTTCCGTCCAAACGTGACCAAATTTTCAACGCCACTTAAATGGCTTCCGTCCGCAAACAGTTAAGATTAAAATAATGAAGAGTCACACTAAGTCACCCTCTTATGCTCTTTCTCTCACAATTTCGTGACACCAAATGAAAAGGCGCTAAAGATGGCATAAATCACAAGATCATTGGTTTAACGCTCGTATTTTTTTTTCTTTCTCTCTAACCAGCGGCACTCGAGCTTTCCAGCTCTTTTGGCCAAATGACACGTCATTGCGAGGCTGGGGGGTCAGTGGACTTTCCTTCCAACCCGGTCAGGAGCTTTGCTCTTCCCATCAACGCTCGTATTAGACGATGACCAAAAAATTATGTACATATTTATTGGTGCGGGGCCCCTAAAAGCGCGGGGCCTGTAGCATATGCTACTTGTGCTACTACGTTAATCCGGCTCTGAGTTGGTGCATAAGTTTGTAAGATTGATATGTCGAATGGCTTTGCTCTCATCTTTAGTAACATCATTCTGTCATTGTGCGTCCAGTATCCACATACGTATTTGTCTAACTCCTTCTTTATCAACATTCCTACCTCTCTTTCATGTTTTTCTCCTCCTGAGTGTATAAGCGTGTACTGGTCTCTTTTTATGTAGCCTGTATCCGATAGTCTTGCCTCTGCAACTCCCAGTATATCGAGTTTCATGTCTGTTGCCTCTAATATAAGATTGTCAAGCTTTCTTTCTACGTTTAGAGTTCTAACGTTCCATGTTCCTATTTTTAGGCTCCTCCTACTAGTTTTTAGGTGGTCTTTCTCAGAATGCTCCCTTTCTACAGAATTTAAGGAACACTCGTCATTATGTACTTCTTTACTCATTAGAGGAGTTGCCTCTTCCCTGTTAATTTGTACAGTAGATTCTTCCCCAGGGGACAGAGAGTTCTCTACATATCGGTTCTTATCTTGTTGTTGTGATCTCATTACGTTCTGTAGGAAGTACGTGGTAAGGCCCCAATCTCTTCCACGGTGGCTAGCCGTTGTCTTTTTCTATGTCCGACACGCCTCTAGTGCGCCACACACTTTGCTGTTCCGCTTTGCGAGCCGTTGATCTTCCCAGATTCCTCCGCCTCACTCACCGTCTCAGTCTTTGTGTACTAGGGATGGACATTCCTTTGAGTAAGATTACTCCTACTCCACTCATGTAGTTTAGCCAGTCAGCCAAGACTGTTGCCCGGGATGTGGCCACCGCCGTACACAAGCGGTATTCGTGGAGCCATACATGAGCTAGATAAAGAGAGGAGAACCAAATAGGATCCTGACTATCCTAAAAAGGACATGGCTGTCTCTCACCGTGAGGTACTATCCCTCTCTCTTGACAAACTTTCCTGCCTCTGTCCTACCCCTGATACTGTCCCTGCCTCCTCTACTCCATCTCGTTCCCAGGTTGTTTGTATTCCCTCTGATCTTGCCCTCTCTGAGGGTGAGCGTTCGGTCTTCAGCAAGGGCTTGCACTTTGTCCCTCTCCAACCATCCTCTGATCAGTACAATCTCCTCCAAGATGTCCATAGGTTTCATCGGCGTCTGCGACTTCAGTTCCATTTCCGCAACAATGATGGTCCTCGGAGATCGCAGGCTGAATCAGATGATGCATTTGCACGCTTCGCTCCTCCCAAAAATAAAAGTTTTACACCCTCTCCTGGGGCTTCCCACGCTCTGGATTTATATATTCAGAATACCCTCCACCAGTCTTGACATATGGATGCGAGTCATGGGCAATGACTAAAACCCATAAAAGCCAGATCCAAACCTCAGAAATGAGATATCTGAGGAAGGTGGTTGAAGTAACAAGAAGAGACATGGTACGCAACCAGACGATACGTCAAGGCCTAAAATGCCACCCCCTACAGACCCAAGTAGAACAGTCCCAACTAAGATGGTTTGGCCATGTCTGCAGAATGGGAGAAGATCGGCTACCACGACAAGCATGGGAAACAAAGAGCCAAGGATCCAGACCCCGAGGACGACCCAGAGTCCGCTGGGAGGACAACATTAGACAATCTTTGAAGGACCGAGGACTAGAATGGAACCAGGCCAGGAGGAAGACAGCCGATAGAATAGTCTGGCGCTCTCTCTTCCAAACCTCTACACCTCACGGTAGAAGGGGAACGACTAAGTAAGTAAGTAAGAATACCCTCCACGACATTCAGCAACTCCAACCTCAACGCCTGCGTTATTCCAACCTTTCTTCTGATGAGTCTCATGCCCTCTCGAAGCTCCGCCGCAGAGATGACATTGTTATCAAATCGGCAGACAAAGGAGGTGCCATTGTGGTATGGCGCAAGGACCTGTACCTCCAAGAAGGTAATAAGCAGCTCACCAACAGCTCCTTCTACCAGCGCCGTGACAATGATGCGACAGTCCTCAACAATCGTCTGGTCCATGACACCATCAAAAGTCTTATCGCCAACAAGTCCTTACCTTCTAGCGCTTCTCATCTCCGTATTGACAATAGTTGTCTGAGCAAGCCTGTGTTTTATATGCTTCCCAAAATTCATAAACCCTCCAACCCTGGGAGATCCATTGTCTCTGCGTGCACCTGCCCTACCGAACATATATTAGACTTCCTCAACGGCATCTTCCAGCCTATTGTAGAGCAGCTTCCTTCCTTCTTAAAGGACACTAACCATGCTCTTACTACTTTATCCTCTATCCAGCTTTCCCCAGACCGTACCTACCGTTTATTTCTGTTAGATGTTT
Organism: Oreohelix idahoensis; assembly: GCA_024509875.1. Taxonomy (NCBI): domain Eukaryota; kingdom Metazoa; phylum Mollusca; class Gastropoda; order Stylommatophora; family Oreohelicidae; genus Oreohelix; species Oreohelix idahoensis. The sequence continues at coordinate 53,757 of JAMPIV010017286.1, forward strand.
GCTCGCTTTACACTTCCATTCCTCACTCTGATGGTCTCCGAGCTCTCCGGTTTTTCCTGGAGCAGCGCACGCATCCCTCTATCGCTACAGAGACTCTCCTGCGCCTTGCAGGACTTGTCTTTCGACTCAATTCCTTTGAGTTCAATGGACAGTTCTTTGACCAAATAAGTGGAGTTGCCATGGGCACCAAGATGGGTCCCAGTTATGCCTGCCTCTTCATGGGCTACCTGGAGTATCAGGTGTGGCAGCAGTATCCTGGACCTTTTCCATTGATGTATCTTAGATACATAGATGATGGCATAGGTCTCACCGATATGCCAGAGGTTGACCTATCTAGGTTCATTAACTTCATTAACAACTTCCACCCTGCGATCCAATTCACCTCTCACATTTCCACTGTCTCTGTTAATTTTCTTGACATTGTTGCCACCATCACTCCCCCCACCTCACCACTTCGGTGTACTACAAACCCACCGATGCACACAGTTACCTCCTTTATACTTCCTCTCATCCTCCGGCTTGTCGTGACTCCTTGCCTTTCTCACAACTTCTCCGCCTCCGTCGGTTATGCCATGATGATGACAACTTTTTATGCCGAGCACAAGAAATGTTGGACTTCTTCCGTAACAGACAGTATCCAGAGGATGTTCTTACCTCTGCCTTAGAGCGTGTTCTCCCTATCTCACGTCTAGAGGCCTGTTACGGTGTTATTTTAAATGACGGCGTCTGCTGGGGTTTAGCAGTGCGCAACGTTTGGGTCACTAACATTAATAGAATATGTCGATATTTTATTGACTACTGAACGCGAAATATATGCTAAGATTATGACGTATTCGCGTTGGGAAGGTCACGCTTGGTGACTTGGTTACATTACCCTTTTTACGCTATCCGTCAAGCAGAGAAGTCGTGTCTTGTATTTCTTCCAAGGAGAGGCTTTGTATATAGCCGATATATGAATTCAATATAGAACTCAGGGTCAGTTCAGATATTAAGATAAAGTATGAGATTTATTAAGTAAATGAAATGATGGAAGGAGAATCGTATTATGATTCAATTTGTAGCTGTCAAGAACTCATGCGCTCATTTCTGGCTGTCTGACTACAGCAGCGCATGTACAAAGCCATGACGTTCATCTGACACATTATATTGACACGGACGGACCTGAATATTATGCACGTAATTTCTAATGAACTATATATGAATGTATACCTATGTGAACTGTCTTCGTGCGTCAACTTGTAATAAATATTGGACTCTAATCGAAGACTTACCCACATTACTTTGATTACGTTTGATTGCTTCAACTTGCATTGTTGATTGTCCTTGACCTGATGAACTCTTCTTATAGGAAGTTTATATTAATAATGAATCAGTTCGTACGGAACCGAGGTTTGCTTGGACACTTATTAATCAACAACAAAACTGTGTGTCGATCTCAACTGAAATAATGGTAGAGAAGCAAGCATACAAGCTAAACTAATAATAATCGAACGAAGGACACCCCCGACACCAGCGACACCCACGCAACAATGGTGGCCAGTGTGGGGAGGAACTGGAATTTAATTGTCAAAATACTCAAAGATTATCGAGTTGAAAGAAATAAATTTCCTTCGAGCGAAATAGACACTTTTTGTATCTACACCGATGACATCACACACCCTTGACAACAGGATGAATCGGCGGTAGCGATGGCAGCCGCCTTTCAACGTCTTTGAAGAAAAGTATTTATAAACGCTTAATCGAACATTGGAAATTAGATTCAATCAGCATGGTTATGAAATATAGGTTCTACTGTCCGTTGGCGAAGCAAGCATTGTATGAATCCATCGAGGCAAAAAGATAAGTAACTTATTTGAACGATACAATAAGTTAGTCCTATTTGTCCGACTTCACGCCATGTTCTTTTTTTTTTTACCATGCTAAATGTTAAATGTTGTTTCTGTCTTTTTACATGCAGTGGGAGGTTGGTTGGGAATGCTAGATACGTCTACAACGTCGCTTCGCAGACCGTAGAATCTAGCATCGTTCGATAGGAAACAGTTTGACTATCTTCGGCTGACGAAGAATTCGCTAACGGTTGCGGCTGACTTTGTTCGTCCCCGAATTCAGTCGAATATTATTTGTTAGTTGTAAGGTTACGTGATACTCGTTGTATTTTCGCTGTACTAAGTTTTATTTTTATTCAGTTTTGTCATTTGTTCGTGCTATCAATTGTTAATTCTAACCTGACTATCTTTTATTTATGAATATATATATTTTAACGTTTGTCTATGAGTCCATGTATACGTCATTATTTCTTGTGTACGCAGGTTCATTCTGAATTTGATTTCAACCTTGACCTTCTTACTTCCGATTATTCTGCTTGTTTTGGTATATTCATTTTTTTGGTCTGAAATTGTAACTTTGTGATGTGATACTGTTTTGTAAAACCTTGTTTGATGAATTGTATTGTTTCTGTGTATTTCATACATTAATAGTATGTTTATATTATGATCATTTGATCAATAATAAGATATTAAAGTCATTTAATTAAATTTTTTCTGAAAGTGATATGGACTTAGTCTATATTATAAAGCTGCAGTAGTAGTCCAAGACTTTAATAAAGCATTTTGTAGATGATGAATAAGGCATAAAGTCATAACTTGATAATTACAAGTAAATATTAAATTAAAATAATTTATTGAATTATTTCCTTGTATTCACACCATGGATAGGTGTTGAATTGAAAAAAAACTATATCTATAATATAGTAATTTGTACACTTTCAAAGTACTACAGTGTTGACTTAACACTTATCTTTAGTTGATTACTATAATTATGTAGAGATAATGCCCATAATTATTTAATCGTGATATTAGGTGCATGATATAAATCCAGCATCTAGAATAACTAAATATCATAACTATTTATGATATATATTATTGATTGCACATAATATTAGTATAAAATATTGAATAGTTGTTGAACTTACAACAATTATTAAGAGGATATTATATTTGGTTATTGAGTGTTCATACGTGGAGTATGTACAAATAATTACATAGATTCTATTGTTGACTATTATAGATCTGTAATTTCTTACAATATTAACGTCAAGATGCTTTCGTTAGACCATTTTGTTAAAATTGGAAAAGATTATGGCTACAAATCACAGGAACTACGTCAGTTCGCAGAAGCGGAACTTGCTAAATATAAAGCAGAATTAGCGGAACAGGAGGAAAAAGAAGAGAGAAGGAAAGCTACATTTAAAAAAAGAAGAAGCAGAACGGATAGCAATTTTAAAAAAAGAAGAGGAAGAACGTCGACAAGAAGAAGAAGACAGGAGAGCACGACAGGAGATGAAAGAAATTGAAAAAGAAAATAGGCAAAGAGAAATTGCTAGACAGGAAAGGGAAGAACGAAGGCGGGAAATGGAACAAGAGATGGAATTAACACGTCTTAAGGTGGAAGCAGCTAGATTACAGGCACAAGGTGCTGCAGCAACCCAGAATGATAACGCACAAAATGGGTCTTCATCCAACCAAAACAAACATTTTTACAACTTTAAATTACCCCATTTTAAATTAAATTTTGACGATTTATCATCATTTTTATCAAGATTTGAACAGACATGCAAAACAAATCACTTGCCTAAGGATACATGGGTACTTAAGTTAAATGAATTTTTAGATGGGGAACCATTGACGGCATCTTTGAATGCTGACCCAACAATAGCTAATAATTATGATGCTATTAAAACCTTACTTTTACGGAGGTTTCATTTGGACGAAGAAAATTGTAGGTTAAAATTTAAAAATATCCTACCTGAATCTCCTAAAGACTTTGCAGGGTTTATTGCGAACATTCGCAATACATTTAATAGATGGCTTGAACTGGCAGATGTCAACAAATCATATGACAAATTAGTTGATTTGTTGCTACGGGATAAGGTATTATCCTCTGTCAGCCCACCGTTCTTCGCATATTTGCAAGAACGAAAGCCAGCTACCATTGACGAGTTAGAAAAAATTTCTTTGAACTATTGCAATGCGCATCCGAATGCGAACATTTCTAACTCGTTGATAAGGGAACCTCTACCTGTGGCTTCCAATATGGCATACTATAGCAATAACAAACCAAGAACTCACAGTGTAGACAGAAGTAGGTTCAAGGGAAATTACAATGTTAATTTTCACAAAGGACATAATAATAATAATTTCAACAATAAAAATGATTTGAACAGAGGTAGATCAAGGAATAGGAATTATTCACCTCAGTCAAGCTACAACAACAGTCAACATAACACTAATTATAATAGATCAAATAACCACAATAATAACAGCAATTGGAATGGTAATAATCGTGGCTCGAGACATCGAGATAACAGTTACAATAGGGGACAACGGGATAATTCAAATGATTATTCTCTTCAACGGTCTCAGTCAGGTAGACCATCACAGTTTGATCACAATGCAGGGGCGGCACTCACGGATGGTACGACCCCTAGTGTTTCTGATAATAATAATCAGTCACAATCTTCGTCTGCACGTTGTGCTGTTAACTTTAATGTGGCAAATAGTTGCCAAGATTGTAATGCTATTTTTCAGAAGGCCAAAGTAACTGTGCTGAATTGTGGACACCTTTATACAGCAGTTGGTCTTTCGGCGAACGACGGCACAGGCACCCTGATGTTCAATAGAGGATTGGTAAATGGTACTGTGGTCTCAGTTTTAAGGGATACGGGATCAACCATTATCGGAGTCCGACAGTCCCTCGTTCACCCCAGTTATGCTACAAGGGAACACATCAGGTGTATGACCTTCGGGGGTACTATTGAGTACTACCCCACTGCCATAGTATATGTTAACACACCATTTTTTACAGGTAATGTCAAGGTGTGCATGTTACAGAATCCATCAGCTGACCTTACAGTAGGACGCATCCACGGCAGTAAGGATTGCACTCTTAAAGAAATTAATGAATGGGAGAAAAAAAAATTGCAATCTTTTAGCAACGCTAACGCTGTTGTTGCGATGGCTACACTTCGTGCCAACAAAATGAATACATGTGGCACAGCAGTTTCCAACTTCACTCTGAGTACTATCCCGGAAACTGATGAGGATGATAGATCTATTGTACAACATACTAAGGATACAACTGATCCAAAGAAAACTTTTGATGTTGTCGACATTAAAAAGGAGAGTACTAAGAAGTATAATAAGTTGAAAAATAATGTTAAGGTTAGAAGGAACTTGGATAAGAAGGTTAAGACAAATAAGTCTGACAGCAAAGTTTTTGCTTTGCCCAGCCAAGAGATGTCTAGGACATCCATGAAACTTACTAACTTTAGTAATGATAGGTATCACCCTAAGTACAGTCTAGATGATACGTCATCCATTAAAAATACTTTGTCTATGGTGAAGGGGAAATTTAATTCGACAAGGAATACATATCGTCATTGTTCACAGTTTCGTGACAATGATATTACTTACATTGGTAAAGGTGCATATTCTCGCACCATATTAGTGCGCAATCTGCCACATGACGTTACATGGCAGGCACTTAGTAATTTCTTTAATTACACGGCAGACGTTAGGTTCGTGCGTCTGATGCCACCTACCAACAACAGGTATGGTGAAGCTGTGGTTACATTTCGTAACAACAAAGATGCTCGGATGGTTATCGAGCGTGATAATGGTGTTTATTTTCATCACCAGTCACTAAAGTTACAACTAGTACCTGATTCTGCGTCGCGCAGATAACAGGGTACTGTAACCATATTCGTCACATCTTTGATGACTCAGCACTTGTCAGTCATCATTTCTGGTCTTTCATAATCATCTATCCTCATATAGATTGATTTATTGATTTTTTCTTCTCGAAAAACATTTTTGTTTCTTGACATCTTCAAATTTGTACACATGTTTTCTGTCTTGTTTTTTTTTTTTTACCATGCCTACAAGAAACAGTAATGTCGTTATTGGTATTAACTATGCTCAGCCCAATACAGCATAAGTTAACTTGTCATCTATCACGGCTGTCTTGTCATCTTTGCTAAAGAAGAACATGCTGTTAAGGATAAATTGGACAGACGAATGTGACAGAACCTTTCGAAGTATATCAAAAAATTTTTCATGCCCACCAGTTTTAAGATTACCAGATACTTCTAAAAAGTTTGTCCTCCGTACAGATGCGAGTAATTACGGACACGGGGCTTGTCTACTCCAATATCACGATGATATCCTTCATCCTATATTATACATCTCATGCAAGCTAAAAACTCCTGAAACTAAATATTCGACGGTGGACAGAGAGTTACTGGCCGTGATATGGGCAATTACTAAGTTGGAAAAGTTTTTGCTTGGATCACCATTTCTGATCCAGACTGATCAGAAATCTGTGGCAGCATTACGTCGTTCAAACCATAAAAGTCCAAAGCTTGCACGATTTGCCATTGCGCTGCAACCCTATGATTTCGAAATACAGTCGATACCAGGAACTGAGAACATAATGGCCGATACTTTATCAAGACATCCTACGGATTCTGAATGACTATTAGTATTTCAATAAAAATATTTACAGACTAATCAAGCATTACATTTGAAATGAACATTATTAATGCTACGCAAGAATATATAATACTTCATATGGACATCCTACTTCGATGAAGAAAATTCAAAATGAACTGTTGTTATCAAAGTATCAAGTTTTACAGATCGGTTAAAAATTTGGACTTCACTTGGATTTTGCGTATCACTCATTTCTATTGCAAGGTAGTAAAAAGGTAAAATTTCTGATAAAGAATGGACAGATACTGTGATGATACATAAAATGAAATGACTTATTCAAATTACGTTCAACATTTCAATAAAGGAATTAACGACGGTTGGATCGTCATATCAGAATTGGATAAGATGAACTTTGTTTCTTAAAGAACTTTCATACAAGTCAATAGGATGTAACGACGATTGGATCTTCATGTCCGATATTGTTAAATTTGATAGTTATTAAATTAATATATGGGACCCCAAGACGCAGCAATAGAGACCGCAGTCAGCGACTCATAGCTTGACTGCCTGCGTCAGGACCAGCGAACCAGAGCTGGTCAAGACCGCACTCCACCTCCACGTGGTGGTCCTGGAAACAGTCTGCAGCTGTGCAGGCTGGCTGAGCGAGTGTGGATCGAAATGGGAAGGCAAACCCGGTCCTAAAAAATGCCGTGCAGAAGTCGGATGTGTCGACCGAAAGGTGCAGATATCACAGCTACGTTGTAAACAGACACAACGCAACCACCGTCCTTTTCAGGGCGAACGAAGAAGAAGAAGAAGAAATTAATATATAATAAAATAAAGTTGAAGTGTGATGAAATAAAAAAATAAAATATACTAAGAAAAGATGAAACAAAAGAATATCACACCAATTAAACCTTTTAAATAGTTTAATTATTAAGATGATAGATATTAGATTATGATATCTCATATGTGTACTTAAAATGTATGAATTTTTTCTGTTCTTTTCTTTCTGATTGCGTTAACTTAATTAGGTATCTATCCTCATACTTCATTTTAACACACAGTACTAATTTCATGTATACTTTAATATTTAGTTTTAATTGTCCGTACGTCTCAATTTTTATTTTTTTTTACTGATACTACTTCTCATTTTCTTTAATTAGATATTAATTAGTTAATACCATACGTACATATTATAATTAATTATTTTTAATTTTACTTAGTTAGAATAATTTCAAATAACACCTCACATTATTAGTTTGTCAATACAGACATCAAATTAATTAGTTAATTAATTAATGACAGTGACATTTCTTTAGTTAATTTATGATAGGACGTTGATATTATTATAAGATATTACTGACATGACCACGACACTGTTCTAGATAGAACATCGTAGGCCATACGTCGGGTTTTGTTAAATTTTTTGATAATTTGATTAAAATAGTTTTTTTTTTAAAATCTATCTAATAGATTTTTTTTCCCCCGTCGGACAGGAAATCTGTTACGGTGTTATTTTAAATGACGGCGTCTGCTGGGGTTTAGCAGTGCGCAACGTTTGGGGTCACTAACATTAATAGAATATGTCGATATTTTATGGACTACTGAACGCGAAATATATGCTAAGATTATGACGTATTCGCGTTGGGAAGGTCACGCTTGGTGACTTGGTTACATTACCCTTTTTACGCTATCCGTCAAGCAGAGAAGTCGTGTCTTGTATTTCTTCCAAGGAGAGGCTTTGTATATAGCCGATATATGAATTCAATATAGAACTCAGGGTCAGTTCAGATATTAAGATAAAGTATGAGATTTATTAAGTAAATGAAATGATGGAAGGAGAATCGTATTATGATTCAATTTGTAGCTGTCAAGAACTCATGCGCTCATTTCTGGCTGTCTGACTACAGCAGCGCATGTACAAAGCCATGACGTTCATCTGACACATTATATTGACACGGACGGACCTGAATATTATGCACGTAATTTCTAATGAACTATATATGAATGTATACCTATGTGAACTGTCTTCGTGCGTCAACTTGTAATAAATATTGGACTCTAATCGAAGACTTACCCACATTACTTTGATTACGTTTGATTGCTTCAACTTGCATTGTTGATTGTCCTTGACCTGATAAACTCTTCTTATAGGAAGTTTATATTAATAATGAATCAGTTCGTACGGAACCGAGGTTTGCTTGGACACTTATTAATCAACAACAAAACTGTGTGTCGACCTCAACAAAAATAATGGTAGATAAGCAAGCATACAAGCTAAACTAATAATAATCGAACGAAGGACACCCCCAACACCAGCGACACCCACGCAACAAGGCCCTCAAACCCCGCCAAAAAACCTCCTCTGATAGAGTCAAGTTAATAATGACCTTTCACCCTCACAGCACTGCTGACAAAAGGATCCTGTATCGTCACCTACCTCTCCTCCAAGCTGACCCAGCCGCGCGGGAGGTGTTTAGTGAGCCACCCTTGCTGGCATATAGACGGGATAAAAATTTGAGGGACCTCCTAGTCCACAGCCGTTTGAAAACCGTCAACGATGGCCACTTTGGGACCAAGCCATGTAACCGAACACGATGTAAGACATGTCAGTATGTAATCGAAACACGTTCAGTCTCGTTCCCTAATGCCAAGTTCACCATCACCCATGGCTTCACATGTGAGTCACGCAACGTCATTTATGCTATTATATGCAAACGTTGAACCATTACTTACATCGGCCAAACGGGCACACGACTGGGCGACCGATTCTGCAGACACCTCTACGACATCTCTCAGTTTAAATCCACACCTCTGGCCATCCACTTCAATGGCCCTGACCACCACGGTGCCACTGACATCCAGGTGACAGCCATCAGATCCTGTTCCTCGAACGCCAACAGTCGGTTTCGCCAGGAACAACGCCTCATCCATCTTATGGGTTGTCTCAAACCACTAGGTTTGAATACCCAACATTCTTTTATCTGAGACGCCTTTCTCTATCGAGTCCCAGTTGTATTATGACTGTCTACTTTGATGCGATCACGCATTTTTTTTTTTTTTTTTTTTTTTGTTAATCGCTTTTCTCTCACTTTATACATTTTAATATTAATACATTTTTAAAATATTTTTTTTTTACTTTTTAATTTAATTTATTTTTTTTATTTTTATTTTTTAAAATTAATTAATTAATTTTATTTTACTTATTTTTTATTTATTTTTTTTTATTTTTACTTTTTAAATTTTTGTATTTACTTATTATTATTATTATATTTATTATTATTATTTTATTTTTTTATTTATTTAATTATTTATTTATTATTATTATTATTATTATTTTAAATTTATTTATTTATTGTTTTTTGTTTATTTTTAAAAAAAAAAAAAAAATTTTCCCTCACGCTTTTCCAGTCCTTGTTTTCATTATTTCTTATTTTTTGTTTTTAATGTACTATCGACTTCCGCTTTCCGGTTTAGTGGCAGCCATCTTGCTTCACATGTGACTGGACATAACGGAGTATTTTTCTCTTATTTTTATAGTTTCATGTTCTCTACTTAATTCTCATTTTCTTTCCCTCCAGTCTCTTGTTTGTCTGTCCCTGAAGAAGGCCTTGTGGCCGCAACGTTGGTTTTTCTTGTCCTTTCTCCTTGTAAGACGTATTACAATTTGTGTGTATTTTTGTTTTTTTCTCCCTATTCAACTCTCTTTATCCTACAACAGGAAATATTATTATTGATTTTTTTTTTTTTTTTTTAATTAATGTGTTTGCTACTTTTCTTTGTAGCACGCCCCTTTCAACCATCTACCATGTACATGGAGTTGTTGGTTATATCAGGACGTGTTTCCTTTGTTGTAATATGTTTTTGTTTGTATTTATTTTATACTATATTATCTCTAGTATGTATTTTCATTTTGTAGTTATAGTTCATAATGGTTTTTTTTTTTTAAATCTAAAATATGCTATTGTCTAATCTGGTATGTTTTTAATTTTCACTGGATGTTTTACTTGGTTAATCTGTATGTATCTGGGGTGAATCTTACTCCAGTTTGGACTACTGGCTCGGATCCTTATTTATTTTTTAAATGTTAGCTTTTGTTTTGGTAATATAGTGTTTTATGAACTTTTGCATTTCTGAAGGGGTTTTTGTGCCTGAGATTTTCTACACTCATTTCTACCTTGTGTTTACTACAGTATGTCTTAATGTTTTACCTCTGTTGGTCATATTTCTTGCAGTCCACCAGAAAGTGTCTAATTGTGTTTGGTTCTTGACACTCTTCACATGTGGGTTCCTCAATCATGAAATATCCAGTTCCAAGCTTGAGCCTCAGCAATTTTTTATTAATTGGTATTTTTAGTTCATCTTTTATTTGACATTTTTTGCTTGGTTTTTTTAAGGATTTTATATGAGTGTCTTGCTTTTTTACTTTGGTCCCATGCTGTTATCCACTCTTTAGTTATTGCTTGAGCAATTAAACTCTTCATTTCGAACTTCCCTAGGCCTACTTCAATTTTGTTATAGCTAGTTCTCCCGCCTTTGGCTTCTTTGTCTGCAAGCTCATTTCCTGCTATCCCCACATGTGATGGTATCCATGTTAGTGTTGCCCTGCATCCTGTAGTATGCAGATATGTATTAACCTGTAGTATTTCTTCTACAATATCTGGCCTACTACAACCATTTCTGTTTCTGATAGCTAATACTGCTGAAAGGGAATCTGTGAGAATGGTTACTTTTTTGGGTGGGTTTTCTGCAGCTATTTCTAAAGCTTTTAGGATTGCCACTAATTCTGCTGTAAAGATGGATGTATTACCTGTTACTTTGTATCTTTTGTAAATTTTTAATTTTGGTATTGCTATTCCTGCTCCTAATTGTCCTTCTTCATCTTTTGACCTATCAGTATATATAGTTAGACTATTATTTATATTCCGTTCTATGTACTTTAGTGCTTTACTTTTTGCTGAGATTATGTCGTTAGATTTGCTTATGATCTTTGATAAGTGAGAGTCAGTTTCTGGCACTCTCAGTTCCCATGGTGGGATCTTTGCTTTGTACTGAGCACTACTGTTTATCGTATTAAACAGGTCTGGGTATTGATCCACTTCATCCATTGTTTTCCACCCTGACGGGTATCTATTATGGTTTAATAGAATGTGGCCTATGTACTGGTTACCCCTATCAAAGGTTTTGTGTGCTTGGTGAGTTGGATCTTTTGCCACTTTTGCCCAGTAGCTGAATCTCAGTTCTTTTCTCCTTAGCTCCAGGGGTATAATGCCCAGCGCTACTTCTAGTGCCTCTGCTGATGTTCCCTTTGAGGCACCTGCTATTATTGACAGTGCCTGGTTTTGGACTGTGTCTAGTTTTTTCTTATTGCTCGGGGCGGCTGATGCATAGACAACACTGGCATAGTCAAGTTTGCCCCTAAATAAATGATTTATAGAAGGTTATCATTGTCTTATTGCAGGCTCCCCAACCACTCCCTTTCATATATCTTAGCATGTTAATAAGTCCCCTACTGCTCTGCACTAATAGGTCTATGTGTTTGTTCCAGTTTAGTTGCTGGTCTAATACCATACCAAGAAATCTAGTTGATTTTGCAGTGCATACTTTTTGCTCATTAATGCTTATGTCAATTATATTGTTTTTAATTACACGCCCTCTACTGAAGATCATTCCTATGGTTTTTTTAACGTTTAGATTAAATCCCCACTTGTTCATCCAGTCAGATACTTTATCCATTTGCTTTTGTACTGTTTTATAGAGGAATGGGAGATTTCTTCCCGTTCTCCATATCGCAGTGTCATCTACAAACTGGGATAAGTTGTTTTTTAAGTCTTTAAACTCGTCGCCTAGGTCGTTGACCATAATCGTAAAAATAGATGGTGGTATTACTGATCCCTGGGGAATTCCATTCTGTTGCTCATACACCTCAGATCTATCATTGTTTATTTGTACCGTTAAGTATCTATCCTGCAGGAAGTTTTCTAGATAATTGTAGGTTCTGCCTACTATACCTAATTTCCTGATTTTATGTAGTGCACCCTCCCTCCAACACTCATCATATGCTCTTGCTACATCAAGGAATATTGCTACGGTATTTTCATTCCTTTTGAAGCCTGTTTTAACATCATGTTCCAGTCTCAACAGTTGCTCTATTGTACTATGTTGGCTTCTAAAGCCAGCCTGGGTTGGACTGTACAAATTATGCTTTTCTAGATGAAATTTTAGTCTGCTGTTGACTATTGTTTCTAGAATTTTTCCTAGATGCGATGTTAACGATATTGGCCTGTATGAGCTGACATCATGTGTTTCCTTATCTGGCTTTAGTATGGGGATGACTACTGCTGTCTTCCATGAACATACCGGGTTTCGGGTTCAAAGCTTGGTAGTGTCACGCATCAGTCTAACAGCTGTAAAAGGGTACCTGACTCTGATCTTGGGTTAGAGAAGGAAACAGGCCACCCCACCTCATAAAGCTGGGACCCAGTACATCGAAGTCTATAACACTTCACTCCCCTACGGCAGAATCTGCTACGTGACTACCCTTACTGTTTAAATTAACGGCAGGCGCGTTTTAAAAAAAAATGTATTTCTTGTCCTTGTCACCTGTTTGTAACTGTGGCTGACGAAGGGTAAAACCCGAAACGTCCCTTGTTTCCTGTGTACCGTTAACTTGTAGAACTGATTCAATACCGTTTTACTGGTTTATATACTTTTTAAAAAAATGCGGGGGGGGGGAGGGGGGGTTTGAAGGCGGCAGTGAAGGGTCTGTCGTAAGCGTGTCAACTAAGAATGCACGAGGAAGGCATTTTTTAACTTGCCCTCCCAAACAACGGGGGAGGGGGGAGCTCCCAATGGGAAATGACCCTTTTTCAGTCAAGAAAAAGTACGGTGCTCGGTTTGGCTTATAAATTTCAAAAATTTTAATTTCTTGGTGAATAAACACACAAGAACCAACTTGACAGATATGATGCGGAGCAGAAGGAAAAAGCAGCCAAAGCTAGAGAGCAGAAGAAGATGGATGAGGAAATGGAAATTCGCAGGGCACAGCATGAGGAAAGAGAGAAAGAGAGACAGCGGGAGGAAAGAGAGAAGGAGAGACAGCATGAGGAAATAGAGAAGGAGAAGGCGAGACAGCATGAGGAAAGAGAAAATGAGCAACGACGACAGCACGAGTTGGCGCTTAAAGCTCTAGAATTCCAAAGTCGTGGTGCTGCCTCTACCTCCAGCAATGGAGAGTCTTGTCCTCATTCTTCTTTAACTGATCAATCCAGCACTCAATCTCCTCAACTCACCGCTATGTCTTTTGCGCTAGAATCTTTACCTTGTCCTAATGAGAAGATTGACACATATCTAGAAAAATTTTAGAAAATGGCAACTCTGTACGGTTTAGAGAGGTCGCGTTGGTGTATGAAGCTTTCCCAGGCTTTAAAAAGTAGCGCGTATGATGTGTACTCTAAACTGGAAAGCAGCCAACAAGACAACTACGACGTGTTGAAGAAAGCGTTACTTGAGCGTTTTGAAATGAACGTTTGCAAATTTGTGCAACTGTTTCACAACAGCAGAAAGGAGAGCTCTGAAACTTTTCAACAGTTCTCTTCTCGTCTAAAGGGATACTTGACAAAGTGTCTGGAGCTGTCACAGCTCGCCTCTACCTATGAAGGTCTTGAGGAGTTCGTTGTATGCGAACAGATAAAGAATACTTTGTCCAGTGACATCATGAGATTTTTAGCTGAGCAAGGGTGCAGAAAAGCTTGAAGACATTTTGGAAAAGTCTGAGCGCTATCATAAAGCGCTGGCCAAACTGCCGGCCACAAAACGTAAACCGACAGAAGAGCCTTTTCGGAAGAATAATCTAGACCAATCTTCTCATGCTTCTCACCAAAATAACCACAGAGAAACTGAACCCCAGAATCCCCCTCCTGAGAAATCTAAGTTCTACAAAAACAAGTACCCCACCAACAACAAACAGTCTGATCAACCCAACCGTCCTACATGGCAGCGCGGTCAGAAAGGACAGGGTGACAAAGGGAAAACCCCTGAGCACGGGACATATGATCAGAGCGAGCACACCGAGCCTAAACGCATCGGATGCTTTCTAACAGTCTCGCAAGGTAGAATTAATGTCAGTGATTCTCAACCTGTGGGAGATAGACACTCAACGCGAGGTACTGTTATTTTGAACGGTTCTTCAACTTATTGTTTATTTGACACGGGGCTTTCTTATGATTGCATTGTCGCCAGGCACCTGGTCAAACCCGGTCAAGAGACAGGAGAAACCGTCCAACTTTGTGAAGTTTCTAAGAGTGATGCACCTACAGCGCTTCCCATCGCATTGGTTGAGATCCACTCTGATTTTGTCAGAGGTGTGATCAAAGCGGCTGTTATGGATGACCCGATCTACCCAGTCATACTTGGCGGTAGATATGTGTTTATTTGGGAAACCGGAAGAGCGAATTGTGGCAGCAGTAACCACAAGAGGGCAAACCAAGAAGGAATGGGAGCCGGCGCCAAATTTGTTACCTATGGAACTTAAAGAAGCGCAACAAAAGGACCCTACCTTGGAACCCTGCTTTAGGAAACTGCCCATGGCTAAGGACCCCAGACACCACGGGGACATATTTTCTAAGGATGGCATACTTTATGGCAGAACGGGCAAGCCTGAACAAGGTTACAATCAGCTCCTAGTACCGAAACAGTACAGAAGCCAAATCCTAGAAATGGGGCACTCTCTTCCCTTCAGCGGACATATGAGACAAAATGCCACAAATCAGCGTATATCTACTCATTATTTGTGGCCAGGAATAAATACTGATATTATCAAGTATGTGAAATCCTGTGCCCAGTGCCAACGTGTGCCACCCATGCAACGGACACCCCCAGTTTCCATGGGTGAAATGCCAATAATGGGAACACCATTTGAACGGGTAGTGATCGACATTTTAGGACCCTTCATTCATTCATTCATTCATAACCCTCCACTCCCAAAGGAGCACGGGCCTTCAACAAACACATGCCAAGTCCTCCTGTCACGTGCCGTCATCTCAAGATCTTTCCATGCTCTCCTCATCATTTTCACCTCTGTTTCCAGCTCTCTTCTCCATGTGCTTCTTGGTCTACCTCTGCCTCTCTTGCCCTGGGGGTTCCAGAACAAGGACTGTCTTGTAATGCTATCAACAGGTTTCCTCAGTGTGTGTCCTATCCATCTCCATCGTCTTCTTCTCATCTCTTGTTCCACTGGCACTTGTCTAGTTCTTGTCATCAGTTCCACGTTGGTAACCTTGTCATGCCATTTTAATCCCTCTATTCTACACAAGCACCCATTTATTAAAGTCTGTAGCTTTTTGGTTGTTGTCTTTGTTGTTCTCCATGTCTCCGAGCCATACAATAGGATTGACTTCACATTTGAGTTGAAGATTCTTATTTTCGTGTTTGATCCTATTTCTCTTGTTCTCCATATATTTTCCAATGCAATGAAAGCTCCTCTTGCCTTTTGTATTCTTTTTTTGATATCGCTGTCTGTACCTCCAACTTTGTCTATATTACTGCCAAGATATGTGTACGCTTCTACATCTTGTAATGGTGTTTCTTCAAGTTCAACCCTGTTATCATTACCT
Organism: Oreohelix idahoensis; assembly: GCA_024509875.1. Taxonomy (NCBI): domain Eukaryota; kingdom Metazoa; phylum Mollusca; class Gastropoda; order Stylommatophora; family Oreohelicidae; genus Oreohelix; species Oreohelix idahoensis. The sequence continues at coordinate 69,862 of JAMPIV010017286.1, forward strand.
GCATTTATTCTCATTATTTTTGTCTTTTCCCTGTGTATTTTCAGACCCAATTGCTGTGACCTCTCATCGAGTGTTTTCAATTTTTCCTGCATCTGATTACGGTTATGGGACAGAAGAGCCAAAACATCAGCAAAATCCAGATCATCCAACTGCTTAGTCAGAGTCCACTGGATTCCATTTCTGTTGTGTGTTGTCGATGATCTCATAACCCAATCGATTGCCAGCAAGAAAAGAAATAGAGACAAGAGGCATCCCTGTCGCACTCCTGTTCTTATCCCAAACGATTCTGTAAGCTGTCCTTCATGAAGAACTCTGCATGTCATGTCTTCATATGTTTTCTTTATTAAATTAATTATATTTAGGGGAACTCCATAATGCCTCATCAATTTCCAAAGTGATTCTCTGTCTACACTGTCAAATGCCTTTTCGTAGTCCACAAATCCGATGTATAATGGTGAATTCCATTCCAGACTTTGTTCAACTATTATTCTCAAAGTGGCTATCTGGTCTGTACAGGATCTGTTTTGTCGAAAACCTGCTTGTTCATCTCTCAGTTTCTTGTCTATGGACTCTTTTAATCTCTCAAGGATAATCCTGTTTAATACTTTTTCTGGCACTGATAGTAACATTATTCCTCTATAATTTGTGCACTCTTGTAAATTTCCCTTCTTAGGCAACTTAACCAGATATCATTCCTTCCATTCTGCTGGTATCTCTTCCTTTTCCCAAACTTTATCAAGTAATTTGTATAACATCTCTGTAGCCGTGTTGATATCTGCTTTGATGGCCTATGCTGGAATGCCATCAGGTCCAGCCGCTTTTCCATCTCTTAGAAGCTTTATGGCTTTCTTTATTTCTTCCTTCGTTGGTCTTTCACCGTTAATTTGTAGCTCTTCTTCTGCTGGCTGGATGTCCGGCGGGTTTTGTGGAGCTGGTATATTGAGAAGGTCCCCAAAATATTCTGTCCACCTCTTCATTTGCTCTTGTATATTGCTGAGCAGTTTCCCATTCTTGTCTTTTATGAGGCAACTTGTTTGCTTGTATTTCCCTGTTAGCTTCTTTGTGCTGCTATACAGTTCTCTCATATTTCCTTTGGCTGCCAGTCATATGATGATGGATAAATACCTCATCAATCATCTTTCAGACCTAACAGGGATTGGAACAGAGGTGGATATAATTACCAGTCGAACAGAGGCCAAAGGTCATTTTATAGAAGCAATAACAATTATTACAACAACAGAAGTTCTCAACAGAACTATAACTTTCGACGTTCTAGAAATCATGAACGTTCCAATGCAGTTGTGCATCAAAGTTACAATAATACAGTCCAAAATAACAATGTTGTTTCTCATGCAAATGCATGTAGTGTGGACTTATCCAATAGTACTAATTGTTCTGAATGTAATTCTTTGTTTCAGCTACAGGGATTTCCTAGACTCTGTGGCAGAGATATTATGATTAATAGATTTCAGATATCTGTTAACTCATACTGGCCACCAGTTGTTAAATCACGTTTTATGTGTTAAATGCCGTGAATGTTCACCAGTTGATAAATGTAGATGTTGGGACTGGTGTAGTAAAGTGTAACGATTGTCAACTCATTAAACCCAGCACAGTTTTGGTCATACAGGTCATCTTGTCCTGGAACGTGATGAGGCTCCGACAAGAATGTGAGTGTAGACAATGAGTGTGTATATGAATGTCAGAACGCGAATGGTAGAATGATTCGATAGAGTTGACAGGTTGGTAGTACATCACTCATACTCACACTGTTCGAATTCAAGAAGTACTGGAACTACGGTGGTCTTTTTATAACATTTAATGAGACGCACACTTGGACAGTACGTGTATGGTTACAGGAACAAATGTCGACATAGACAGCATAATGTTGATCACAGGAATATCATCTTAAGTTAGCATTCATGCTTGGCAAATATCATAATGGAGCATTCGTAAATAAGCATTCAGAGTTCCATCATGTAAATCATCTGGCTTTACTGACTGGGTACGTCAGACCATAACCAATATATAGGAAGGCTCCTAGACCTAACCTCGTCTAGCGAATATCCCTTCACGTAAAGTTCAATATATATATTTTTCATAAAGATATAGGAATCCCAGACATGGGTTCTCACATGTAGCAGTGATCTCTTGGTTCATCGAGCGATAGTACAGGCATCCCTTTTTCTCACTCGATAAATACAAAGTATATGGATTTCAACATGGCTGTTCTTCTCTCGTGAGCTTCACTCACTATTGGATACAGACCAAAATTGGTCATTCGTTAAATGTCCTCATTTCTTCATAGCTTCTATCATAGAGGTAATTGAATAATATCATATAATCTAGTGCTGATACATAGGAATGTCATCTTCCTTTGAATAAATATTCTTTTCAAAAGTACCACTGTGCATCTGCTTATCGACAACGATGGCGAAGCCCAAGTTCATAATAAATTGTGGTTTTACCTTTCTATGCGAAATATAACTTTGCCATTCCTTGGCAAAAGAGAATAAACACTGGGGTAAAGTACATACAACATGTCTAAATGACTATCACTTTTCCCCATCTACTTATAGATCACTTTTTCGGCGATAAGCCGGCTACAACAAAATTCGACATCCCGACAGGATGACAGCCATGAATAACACCCCTGCTAGCGATACTTCCGCTGCATAGCCTTTGACCTTTTCTAGCGACAACCAACATAGTTCGACTTAGAAATGTAAAGATATCCATATATAAGACAGACTCGTCCTACTCATACAAACACTACGTATAAATTCAGGCCATAGATATACTGAAGCAAGAACAATCTATTCCTACCCAGCCAAAGAATAAATCGCAGTAGGCCTAGACTCGTCCGCGGAGTCCGATCGAAGATGACGGAACTCCTTTCAAGGGAAGTAACTCAAAAATGACTTCTCCTTAAGCACTTAAAAAGGAAATACTTTGTTTACAAAATATTTGCGAACATAATAAGTATATAAATGTATTATATTGCAAGATAGTAAAAATTGCCCTTTACAGTCTTACCACACCTCCCGGGAAAAAAAAAAAATTTTTTTTTTTTAAAATACATCTAGGAGCAACGTAGAATAGGCTCACAACGCAAGAATACTGCGCAGATGAAAATATCAGGAATAACTATAATTCCTAATATGACCGGTGAGAATATATCTCAAAATCTGAGAGAAATTGTTTCTCTACGAATAAATGTTTCCAGGAAGGTGTGATGTACGTATAATACAATTCTGGTAATTATACAATGCATACCAAAAATTCACACTATAATCTTAAATTTATGATTTATGAAGAAACAATCATCAAAGAACAGCGGTGAATAAACATCAATAAACCGCTAAGTAGCGATACCATCATTCTATTATTAAATTACAAATGTGTATCTTAGTAAAGAAACAAAAAATAACTGTTGTAAAGTTATACATATTAAAAAGATCCAATATTTAACAGTTAAGTGGCATCATGTGGGCATCTGGACAGAATGTCCGCCATCACATTTTCTGAACCACGGATAGCTCGTACCGAGAAATGAAAAGGTTGAAGAGCGATTGCGTATCGAGTTGATCTCGAGCTCTTCAAGTTCTTACTTTGGATAGCCGTAAGAGCTTTTTGGTCAGTTTCCACTACGAAATGCGCGCCCAGAAGGAATCTTTGGAGTTTGAGAATTGACCAAACCATTGCCAATAATTCACGGTCTAAAACCGAGTAATTCCTTTCTGCAGCATTAAGTTTTCTGGATATATACATTACAGGATGCAGAGTTCCAGAGTACTCTTGCATTAGTGCCGCTCCAATCCCAGTGGATGAAGCGTCACTACGAAGAACAAATGTCTTATCTGTTGTAGGTAACACTAAAATAGGTGGTGATGAAAACATAGTTTTGATCTTCTCTAGTGAAGATTGGCATTCATGAGACCAGTGAACCATGTTAGGCGACCCTTTCTTTAATAGTGTAGAGAGAGGTGCCATGATAGAGGACAGATTCGGAATGAAACGTCCATAAAATTGTATGAGACCTAAAAGACTTCGCACTTGCTTTTTAGTCCTAGGGATAGAGATGTTAAGTATCTTAGTGATATTATGGTCTTCTGTCTTCAAGAAACCGTGACCTACTCGATGGCCTAAGAAAGCAATTTCGCTAAAGCCAATACAAGCTTTAGATGGTTTTGCTGTCAGGTTATACTCACGCAGAGTTGATAATAATTCAACTAACCCTGAATAGTGATCTTCCCAAGTATCGCTGAAAAGACAGATGTCGTCTAGATAAGCAATGACATCTGACCGATACGATAGGATTCGACGCATCATGCGTACAAATGTAGCTGGTGCGTTCATAAGGCCGAAAGGCATAAAATTCCATTGGAAAAGGCCTCTGGGAGTAGAGAAAGCGGTAAGAGGTTTGGCGCGTTCGGATAATGGAACTTGCCAATATCCTTTAGACAAATCAAGTTTAGTGAAAAAATGCGATTTAGAAAGACGAGTAAGTAGCTCTTCTAGTAAAGGCATAGGTTCAGCATCGAACTTCGTAACTTGATTCAATTTGCGATAGTCAACGCAAAGACGTATGTTATTGTCTTTTTTTCGAACAATAACCATCGGCGAAGAATATGCAGAAGTGGATGGTTCGATTATTTGTAAATCTATCATTTCATCCAACTCCTTTTCAACCTGTGTTTGGAAATGTATAGGGATAGGATAAGGTCTAACCCTAATTGGAGTATGTTCAGTTAGAACAATGTCATGCTCAATGACATGAGTTTGTCCAGGGATGTCAGTGAGGACATCCTGAAATGTTTGTAACATAGACGAAACTTGTCGCCGTTCTCCTAGAGACAAATCAGGAGAAACAGTAACGTCTTTCCATGATTCACTAGAATGAAGTGGGATCATTGGAAGCGGAAGATTAACATCCGAAAAACTTGTTTCCTCATCCTGTATTACAGACAGTGATGAGTAATGACCATGTTTGACATGAGAATCGTCCGTTGCCTGGAAAATAGGCTGTAGATAGTCAGGACGTTCATGGAACTCCGTAAGCATATTGATGTGGAAGGTTTTATGCTTCCCGTTAATATCGACGATGTAGTCAACATCTGAAATTTTCGATATTATATCGTACGGACCTTTCCAACTAATAAGGAGTCTATTTTCACGACAAGGTAGCAAAACAAATGCTTTGTCACCAGGACAAAGTTGTCGTAAAGTTCTCTTCTTATTAGCAAATTGTCTTGCCTTCTGCTTAGCAAATTCAGAAGAGGACGTTGCCAATTTGCATGCTTCGATAATCTTTTGTCTCAGCGCGATGACATACTCGTAAGAAGATTTTGTGTCATCGTCAATATTGTCAGCTGTTATAAGATCATGCAGCAAAGACATTGGGCCGCGCGGTCGCGCGCCAAAGACAAGTTCAAAGGGAGAAAACCCTGTATGTTCATTGGGGACCTCTCTGTACGCGAAGAGGGCCGCGGGTAAAACCCTATCCCAATCTTGAGGATGATCCTCAGTTATCTTCCCTAATAAGTTCTTAAGTGTTCTATTTAGTCGCTCGACCATCCCATTGGACATAGGATGATAGATGCTACTCAAAGATCTCTCTATCTGTAGAGTAGACATTACTTGAGACATGGTATCCGATATCAGTTGGGTGCCATGATCTGATAATATTTCTCCGGGGAATCCCAGCCGAGAAAATATAAGCCAAAGAGCATCTGCAATGTCAGCGGTAGTAATGCTCTTTAGAGGGATAGCCTCTGGCCAACGTGTGCACATGTCTACACACGTTAAGATAAACTGATGTCCTCTAGCAGATTTGATCTTGAATGGACCAATGATGTCTATCGCCATTTTCTGGAATGGACGAATAGGAATATCTGCAGCCTGAATAGGCGCAGCATGACGAGGACCTTTGGATTTGACTTCTTGACATACTTTACAGGATCGACAATAGATCCGTATGTCCTTGTTCACAAAAGGCCAAAAGAAAGCCGCAAGAACTCTTGACTTTGTACGGGAAAAACCCATGTGACCAGCACACTGAGAGTCGTGTGCATGTTGTAAGATCTTAACTCTCAAATTCTTGGGTACAAGAATCTGAGAATGACTTGACTTAGTGGAGTCTTGCACCATACGTACAAGTACGCCATTCTTCATTGTAATCCAAGATTTACAATTTGAATCTTTATTCGGATCACCTTTCGTTACAAGAGTGAAGAATTTCTTAAGAGTCGGATCTTCTTCTTGTTGTTTTATAAACGAGTCACGAGAAATTACCAAGGGATCATCTTGGTTATGCACTTCATTATCTTCAACAGATGAAGTTTCAGGCATATTGAGAGCTTGAGCTCTAGTGACTACCGCATTAGCAGATTGCATATTTTGATTTTCCCAAACGGAAATTTGCTCCGGAGTGCATTCTTTGACTCCGTGAATGCGACCGATGATAAGATCAGCGATCGGATTCGGCAAAAGACATGCGTGTACATCTCCTGTGAAGAAAGGAGTAGCAATCCTAATGATAGCGGTAGAGTATTTCTCTATGGTGCCGCCAAATGTTACGCATTTGACTACTTTGCCTGTAGAATGAGAAGGATCTATGAGTGACTGCCTAACCCCAATAGTTGTGCATCCAGAATCAAAAAGTACTGAGACTGGATTGTCATTTACTAAACCTTTGTGTAAGACAAGAGAACCTCTCCCATCATGCGCGATTGACGCAGGAAGAGCGGGAAGAGGATGGCCACAGCTTAAAGTAGACACTGTGGTTGGCTCAAATAATGTTTTGCATTGGGGGCACTGAGATGCTCTCCCAAAATCAAAAGCGGCACATGCCATATTATTAGAGTCATCATTATCTTTATTTTGTTTATAGGCTTCGTGGGACTCTTGCTGTGCAGAGTTCGCCTGGTAATGAGCTTTATGTTTTTTGAATTGTGCTCTACCTCTGTTATTATTGCCTCTGTACTTATCATTGTTTCCACTATTATAACCCCTACTCGGGTTTGAATCATAGCTCCTTTGGTTACTATCATCATATTCATTATAATGAGTATCTCTGTAATTATGATCTTGTTGTCTCCATGAAGGAAAACTTGGATAGTTTCTAGAATGACTTCCTTTGCGAAAGTTCCTGTAATTATGACCACCCCTGAATCGAGGGCTGTCAGCTCTTCTCCAGGTATTCGAAGAAGAACCCTGAAATGATTGGTTACCTTGGTTCTGATAACTGTAATAGTTACCTTTTTTATTAAACCTATTTTGAGGTCCTTGGAATTTGTGAGAGTGATTAGGGTTGTATGGTGTTGCAGAAGCAACTGGCATACCTTCTTTAACCTTACTGTTGCTAATAGCTACGTCCGGATGTGCAGTGACGTATTGGGTACAATACTGTTCCATTTCTTTTAGAGACTTAGGTTTACGCTCATGTAAGAATTCGAGGAAAGGTTTATTTATACTTGACATAATCTTGTCTCTGAGTATCAAGTCCATAAGGGCTTCATAAGTCTTTTCTGTTTTGGATAGCTCAATCCAACGATCAAATGTAAGACGTGTCCTTGCAATGAATTCTGAGAATTCTACACCTGCCTCAGGCACCATTGTCTTAAACAACTTCCGATAACCCTCTTCAGACAACTGATACTTCTTTAATAAGGCTGCCCTAATAACATCATAGTTATCTTTGTCAGCCTCTTCAACCAAACTTAAACTAGTCAGAGAATCACCTTTCAGATTTTCTGATAACTGGTTAGCATATTGTGATTTGTCCACATTATGGGCTCGACACGAGCGTTCAAATCTATTAAGCCAGAATGTTATGTCATCACTGGAAGGGTTGAACGCTGGTACCTTGACCTTGTAAGTAAAGGGTTTACCATTACCACTAGATGCTTGATTAACATTACTTATATTTGTTAACTTTAACTTTTCTAACTCAAATGCTAAAAGTTCTTTTTTGTGTTCATGTTCTCTTATTGCTTTTTTCTCTTGAGCTTCTATTTGTAATCTTTTCTCTTCTGCAGCAGCCTCATCTTTTCTTTTCTCTTTTTCCATTTCCATCTATGAAGTATGGAGAGAAGAACAACCACCACAACAATGGAAAGACAGTATTATTGTAAAGTTACCGAAGAAAGGTGATCTATCAGACTGTAATAACTGGCGTGGTATATCTCTATTATCAGTACCTGGAAAATTATTATGTTGCATGATGTTAGAAAGACTTAAATTGCATGCTGACGAAAAGATCAGAGAAGAACAAGCGGGTTTCAGGCCGAAACGATCATGTATTGATCAAATATTCACACTAAGAACAATTATAGAAGAATCAGTGGAAAGGCAATCGCCACTTATTATCACCTTCGTCGATTTTCAAAAAGCCTTTGATAGTCTACACCGCCCATCATTGTGGAAGATACTTACAATCTATGGTTTTCCAACAAAATATGTGAATATAATCAAAGCGCTATATGACAATGCAAGATGTTGTGTTAGAACAAATAAAGGGAATACAGAATGGTTTACAGTAGAAACAGGGGTGAAACAAGGCTGTATTATGTCACCACTACTTTTTGGAATAGCTATTGATTGGGTTATGAGAAACTATACCCACAATGAACAATTGGGTATAAAATGGACAAATGGAAAATTCCTGGGGGACCTGGATTTCGCAGATGATGTAGCATTCTTAAGTTCAACACCAAGACAATCCCAAGAAGCAATAAATAATTTGTGTCATCTCTCGGTTAAAATTGGTCTCCAAATAAATGCCTCTAAAACTAAAGCTATGAACTTTTCTAACGAGACCTTTGATATCATCTTGAACGGGGAAAAACTACAGAAAGTTGAAAGTTTCAATTATTTAGGCAGTAAAATGACTCAGGATGGTGACACAACAAGAGAAATCCATACTAGAATTGCTTTGGCAGCTAGCGCCTTCAATAGATTATCTAACATTTGGAAATTACGATCATTGAATATACATACCAAGCTTCGTCTGTTTAATTCAAATGTTATCTCAGTGTTAACATACGGCTGTGAGAGTTGGAAAATAACAAAATCATTGGAGAACAAGCTGAATACATTCGAGAACAAATGTCTTAGAAAACTCATGAACATCAGTTGGAAAGAATTCAAGACTAATCGACAAATAAGAGAAGACTCTAGGCAGAAATATGTCTCCGACTATATAAGGAAAAGACGATGGTCATATATCGGTCATGTCCTACGAATGCAAAACAACAGAATACCACTACAGGCGCTCACTTGGGTTCCTGAGGGTAAGCGGAAAAAAGGAAGACCAAAAGAAACACTCAGAAGAACAATAATAAGAGAAGGAAGAACGTTGGGCCTAAATAATGTGCAAGAGCTAAGAGGAGTGGCGTCACAACGAACAACCTGGAGAGCACTGGTTTCTGCCTTATGCGCCGTGTTTGGCGCTTAAAGAATTTATTATTATTATTATTTCCATCTGGAATCTTTTTTCATCAGTCTGTATCTGCAATTTCTTTTGTTCATCCTCTCTTTGTAATTTTTTTTCCTCAGCTGCTAATTTTCTCTCTTCTGCAGCTAATGCTTTGTCATATTGAGCAACTGCCCATTGTTCTAATTGCTGACCAGTCTTATCAAGAGCTTTGCCTTGTGTGATAAAATAATCTAATGTAGACATCTTGTCTAATAAGATCAGTAATTTGCAAAAGTAAATAAATTCACTTTCTTAGTCTTAATCAAAGACCTTGTATGATAACTTTGTAACCTGTGGAAAATAGTACTTAACTATCCCAATCACTGTGGGAAACAAGCCTTACAAAGGTCTTGTATAAATCCTTATATAATAACAGCTATAAGTTGCTGGTTCACTCTATAATATAAGTGCAGTGCACCAGAAATAGTGTTTTATATCATCAACTGTGTACCTTTAGTAATAGCAATTAACTATCAGTTGATTCTTGTACATCAATTTATATGATCAACTATATTTTAAATAGTGTATGTCGATCAGGCACAAAACAAAACAGTTATACAGAAGAACATGAAAACATTTGCGGAAATGAAATAAATCAAATGGGAAAAACAATAAAAGATAAACCGCAAGAGGATAACAAATACAAATAACGCCACAGTATATAAATATAAATTGAGAATAGAACTGAAAGATAGAATAGGGTAGACCAACAAATTACAAACAAATCAAAACAAACTAAAGAACAGAGGAATATTACAAAAACAACAATGAGTACAGTCTTCACAGCTAACACTAATAGCAACAGCTGTCGCAGCAAATTTTCAATCAAGAAAATTGCACCTATAGAAACGCACACATCAGACCCTCTATTACGTGGGATACTCTGTTGTGTGACACCGCCCAACCAAAACAACAACCCGCTGGATACAAACAAATATCACATATAAATATTTAAACATAAATACATAAATGCATAAATAGTATGGCAATATGATGTAAATAGAGTGTTGCAGAAAGAATGTGTTGTAAAGAAGGCTCAGTTACACTGCCTAATAGTACAGTACTGTGGTACTTTATTAAACAAATACTTCTGGTCTAATTATTTTAAATTCAACACAGAAATAGAAGCTCCATCGTTGATGTGAATGATAACAATCGATGTAGGACTTCTCAGTTCAATAACATTTCCTTTCGCAAACACTGTCAAATATTCTCCAGTCCTGATGTGTAATGTTCTATGTTTCAACCAAGCTTGCTGTGTAACACTGTCAGTTGTATGGCAAATGTCCAACGAACCAAATGTCAACAAACGCTGACCTAGTTACTGCATACTCTCGACAGGACAGGTCACGCTGACATCACTGTAGAGTTGTACTGTTGATGTATTTGTGTGTCGTAACAGACCCCAAGGAACGTCTGGTCTCAGTAGTTTACTTCTCAATATGGTCACTGTGCAGGTTGACCCAGGAAGCTGGCACACCAGTTGTTAAATCACGTTTTATGTGTTAAATGCCGTGAATGTCCACCAGTTGATAAATGTAGATGTTGGGACTGGTGTAGTAAAGTGTAACGATTGTCAACTCATTAAACCCAGCACAGTTTTGGTCATACAGGTCATCTTGTCCTGGAACGTGATGAGGCTCCGACAAGAATGTGAGTGTAGACAATGAGTGTGTATATGAATGTCAGTACGCGAATGGTAGAATGATTCGATAGAGTTGACAGGTTGGTAGTACATCACTCATACTCACACTGTTCGAATTCAAGAAGTACTGGAACTACGGTGGTCTTTTTATAACATTTAATGAGACGCACACTTGGACAGTACGTGTATGGTTACAGGAACAAATGTCGACATAGACAGCATAATGTTGATCACAGGAATATCATCTTAAGTTAGCATTCATGCTTGGCAAATATCATAATGGAGCATTCGTAAATAAGCATTCAGAGTTCCATCATGTAAATCATCTGGCTTTACTGACTGGGCACGTCAGACCATAACCAATATATAGGAAGGCTCCTAGACCTAACCTCGTCTAGCGAATATCCCTTCACGTAAAGTTCAATATATATATTTTTCATAAAGATATAGGAATCCCAGACATGGGTTCTCACATGTAGCAGTGATCTCTTGGTTCATCGAGCGATAGTACAGGCATCCCTTTTTCTCACTCGATAAATACAAAGTATATGGATTTCAACATGGCTGTGCTTCTCTCGTGAGCTTCACTCACTATTGGATACAGACCAAAATTGGTCATTCGTTAAATGTCCTCATTTCTTCATAGCTTCTATCATAGAGGTAATTGAATAATATCATATAATCTAGTGCTGATACATAGGAATGTCATCTTCCTTTGAATAAATATTCTTTTCAAAAGTACCACTGTGCATCTGCTTATCGACAACGATGGCGAAGCCCAAGTTCATAATAAATTGTGGTTTTACCTTTCTATGCGAAATATAACTTTGCCATTCCTTGGCAAAAGAGAATAAACACTGGGGTAAAGTACATACAACATGTCTAAATGACTATCACTTTTCCCCATCTACTTATAGATCACTTTTTCGGCAATAAGCCGGCTACAACAAAATTCGACATCCCGACAGGATGACAGCCATGAATCACACACCCTGCTAGCGATACTTCCGCTGCATAGCCTTTGACCTTTTCTAGCGACAACCAACATAGTTCGACTTAGAAATGTAAAGATATCCATATATAAGACAGACTCGTCCTACTCATACAAACACTACGTATAAATTCAGGCCATAGATATACTGAAGCAAGAGCAATCTATTCCTACCCAGGCAAAGAATAAATCGCATAGGCCTAGAATCGTCCGCGGAGTCCGATCGAAGATGACGGAACTCCTTTCAAGGGAAGTAACTCAAAAATGACTTCTCCTTAAGCACTTAAAAAGGAAATACTTTGTTTACAAAATATTTGCGAACATAATAAGTATATAAATGTATTATATTGCAAGATAGTAAAGATTGCACTTTACAATATCTATTCTTTATTTCACACTTGTCTTTTACCTTTCTTTCGCTCCTTTACCTTTCTTTCGCATACGCTAGATTTTTAGCAATTCAAACCTTTGTCATTTCCTTTCTAATTTAGCAACGCATTTTATTGCGGTTAGCTAAGTTCTTTGATGAGAGATCGAATCGTGTTAATTCGTTCTCGACAGGGATAATAAGGAAGACCATTGTCTATCATTTTCCCTGATCTGTTCGCCTATAAGTTAATTATTCACGGTGAAAGATTTGAGATCAAAGACGAGCTCGCTAATATTACGTTTATGACCATAGTCTGCAGGCAGTAATAGGGTGATCTGTTAAGACGAGGAAATTTCGCACGAGTCGGGTCTATTACGTTACGTCGGATCTCAAATGAGTCCGTACGCAACAGAGAGAGTCTGGTTTCGGCACTGGTGCGAAGAAATTCGTTTGATTCGCAGAACGAGCAAGGAAATATGTAAATCTGGACGTAGGTGCTAAATGTATTAAGTCTGGGCTAATTTCTTTCTTTCCTATATTTAAACCCCATCAGTTTAGGCTTCATGCATTCAGACTCCGCAGTTTCTCTAGACATATCTAGTTGCGTTTCTAGATTTCTTTATTAAGTATAATCTCAGTTTGCGTTGGAGAATAGTCTTAAGTAGTTCTGTGTGAGGTAAATATATATTGACTAGTATTGTCGAGTGTTTATTGTTAGTTCGAATTATATCTTCACTAGATTTTTGTGCAGTGTTTTGCCAGTTAGGACAGTCATTCTAATTCTCTAAGTTACTGTGTTACAGTGGATAGCAGAATAAATTATAATTTCTAGCTAAAATCTCATTCAGCTATAAATAAATTTAATTAAATTGCTAGTAACCAGTCAGAGAATATATTTAACTAACTAAGATAATGCACTGATACATCATGAGTGTTGACGAAATATGTATTTATTTCTAATTAATGATGATTGATTTCTTTTAATGACTAGAATTTATTTCACGGGAGTTTTAAACGATGAGACAAGAGCTAAGCTAATAGTTTCTGATTTAAGTTATATAATCGTAGTGAATATTATATTTTACGCGAGGGTAGGGCAGGAGGTGTGTATAATATTATGATTTAGTATTCTGTATGTTTCTTTTTCTTTTATACTCCATTTGCGTCAAGCCCAAAATCTACCAGCGGTTTCAGTATATATGAGAATAACCTAGAAGAAACATTTTGTACTTAAATACGTGGGTTTACAAGTTAAAACCTGTCTGGCATTGTGTTTGCATCCAGAGAGAGACAGAGTACCCATCTCACGAACTTTAGGACTAAATGCAGTAACTGGGCCTATCGAGCCAGATTATATTTCTTCCCTAAATCTCATGTACATTCAGCCCCTGTGGCGAGAAAAATTACAAACAGTAACATTTCCGACGTTTGACCAATTTTGATGTGACCAATAATTTTATATTGAGAGAAGTTACCAACCTGTCATTTCCTAAGTACTGGAAACCTCGAGATTCTGACATTGTGAGCCCATTTAAGATTTCTTACCTGAACTGATTCAAGTGACATAAACAGTAACCCTAAAATATAGTTGTAAAGTGAACGCTCCCCGGAACACTGGATGAAACCTGTATCTGCAGAGCTGGGGTTCTCTTTATCAAAAAGAACACGGATTCACTGTGTGTCCTAAAGTTTGCGCCGGAAGGTGCAAGACATCAAGTTTGTAGGTAAGAAAGAATGTCAGTGGCCACTGGTGAATGAACAGAGAGAAAGCAGGACTGAATGATTCCCTTATGGTATAATTCATGCACCCACTTTGTAATTTCTTTATGCAAGTTTGTTGCTAATGATGGTTTTCTCTTAGAATAAATTAATATATCAACTCTGTTCTTAACTGTAGAGGGAAATCCTAGACCATAGCGTATAAATCTGTGACTCTTTGGGGGCTATAACTTTTCTGCTAACGGGATCGTGGGCTCAACAGAGGGGGAAAGGATTACACCTATGGGTCTATTCTTTTAGTAAGTCTTTAACCTATGTGTATTTGTATGTGATTGATATTCAAATTTATGGTTGTGGTGAAATTCTTATGATAAATAAAATTTACATAAACTTATTCAACTGTGTCGGTCAGCTCGTCCCAAAATATCTATATTCCATTGTTATAGTTTTCACGTCTGTGCGTCTAACTGTCGTCACTTATGTGTGTGGGTATGTGAGTGGTATATATATTACTATATATATATATATAGATATATATATATATATATATATATATATATATATATATATATATATATATATATATTCTAGTAGACTGTCTGACTAATCTAGATATGTTGTAGAGATAGGCTGACCTAGTGCCCTGGATTTCTATAAAGAGTTATGACAACTATGTCAGAATCGAAAACGAGGCTGAACGACGTGGACGCCATTTTTTTGTCGACAATACCAGGGTTAGTAGTGGGAATAAGCGTCGAGTAAGATTTTTTTTATAAATTAATGAAGAAAAATATCCCGTTCAACCTCTGATGGGTTATAATTAGGATATATATATTGTTTTCAATTTCAAATAATATGAACAACTGCCGATGAGAAAGTGGCATCACATTTGTCAAATCATTGTAAATAGGGACAATCACAATTATGCTAATACGTTAAATAAATAAAAAAAACACAACAACAAAAAAACACAAAAAAATCAAGAAGAAACTCTGAACAAGAATTATATTAAAATGGAGGGGTGTAAAGGCCTGGTGGTTCCAGTTATATAACTGACTTTAACAGATATTTAACTGACTTTCATTTGTTAAGTCATATGCATTGTAAGAACAGCATCAGACCTTCACATTCCCAGACACTAATATTAACATTTGTTCGTGATAAATATTGTTTGACTATATTATGCAGTTCCCTAGGTCTGTCTATTCTTAACACCTCTTCTATATTTATAAGATTATATATATATATATATATATATATATATATATATTATATATATATAATATATATATATATATATATATATATATATATAATATATATATTATATATATATAATATATATATATATATATATATATATATATATATATATATATATATATATATATATATATATATATATATATATATATATATATATATATATATATATATATATATTTATTTATTTATTTATTTATATATTTATTTATTTATATATTTTATATAATCTATATAATTTTAAATTATATAATATAAATTATATAATTATTATAATTTTATAATTATATAATTTAAATATATAAAATATAAATTGATATCATGTAATAAAATTTTATATTTTTATTATTTTATTAATATTTTTTAATTATAATAAAATTATATAACATTATATAATAAATTATATAATATCATTATTATATAATAATAATTATTATATAATAAATAAATTTTATATATAATATATATATATATATATATATATATATATATATATATATATATATATATATATATATATATATATATATATATATATATATATATATATATATATATAAAAATATATAATATAATTATATAATAAAACTATAATAAAATCTCCGGTCCAAAATATGTAATTAGATTTTGTTAAAACTATCTGTACATAGTCGCATTTTAAATGAAAACATAAACTGTGTAATCATCTGAGTCTAGTAAAACTGTCAGTGTCTACAAGTACAACAGTCATTCACCAGTTTCCACATTTCAAACTAGGTAAATAGTTCAATTCGATGGGAGTATGTTTTTTCCTAAGTGTTGCAATTCTAACGGAATATTTGTTGATAAATAGTGGAATTCTAACGGAATATAAAATTCAACGGAGTATGTGTTAACAATCCACGCTACTGATTCTTTTCAATAAACCGGTAAGTAAACTAGTTTTCTTCTTTTTGTGTTGTTACTTGAAATACAAATAATAGTACAAATATGTGCTACTGTATTTGCATCTAATTTTATTTCAAATTATTAGCTAACCTAAACGAAAATGCAAATTGGGTCCGAAACTCATGATCGGGTCCATTTTCCTGCAATACGGGTACGACCGAAAATGGCGGCCAAATTTTAGTTGTCGTAACTCTTATAGAGAAATCCATCCAGGGCACTAGGCTGACCGAGAGAAGCTTCTCGAGTGTCAGGGACAGACTCTGTTATTTTCCACCATCTCACTCGTGAAAAAAAATCTATTTCTTATATTATCTCCCACTGAGCTATCACCTGTTCTATTTCTATTCAGAAGGGACCAATCTATGTCTTAATTCCCATATCACTAATCTACGACAGACTCCTGTGTGGACATCCTTTGCCAGTCATGTCCTCTTATGATGGGACAGGGTCACTAGTGTTTGATAGGGGTTGTGTTAACAACCAACTTGTTTCAGTGCTCAGGGACACTAGCTGCACTACAGTGTACGAAGGAGTACGAAGGTCATTGGTGGACCAATCTGATTACACAGGCAAAGAAGTCAAGTGCATTACATTTGGGGCACAGTTGAATATTATCCAACTGCTGAAGTATTCTTAGATATCCCTTATTTTACTGGAAGGATTCTCGTGTGCCTGTTGGAAAAACCAACTGCTGGAATAACCCTGGGAAATATTCTTGGACTTCATGAATGCACTAATCATGATATTTCAAAATGGGAACAGCAACATTTGCTTATGGCAAATGCTGTCACGACTAGAGCTCAGTCTCGTGCACAAGTGAATGAACTTGTCCAAATCGAAAATGTTGCAGATGAGGTGATGAATGATGAGATGGTGACTGAGGAGGTGATGACTGATGAGGTGATGAATGATAAGGAGGGGCAGATGAGGATGATTTACGTGGAACTTATTGACAAAGAATCATTCATACAGATGCAAAATGATGATGATTCATTTTTTAAAAATGTTCATGTTGCCAAGTCTGATGATGTGGTATTTAATGATAATTCTGTACACTGGTACACATTAAAGAATGGGATCTTGATTCGAAATTTCTAAGATTACACGTCAGTAAAAAAAAACAAATTATGGTACCTACTAGTTTCCACAAGCATAATACGCTTATCCAGGTGTCTGACATATCAGTGCGTCCTTTCGCAAAGATGGCAATCGATCTTATAGGTCCACTACCAGTCACGTCAGCTAGAGGTCATCGTTATGTCCTAACATGCATTGATATGTGCACGCGCTGGCCAGAGGCTATTCCTCGGAAGACAATATCCACTATAGATGTTGCTGGCGCACTATTTTTAATTTTCAGTCTATTGGGTTTTCCCGAAAACATATTATCGGATCGGGGAACTCAGTTTATTTCTGACGTTATGACTCAGGTTATGAGGGAGTTTGAGATAAAAAGATCTCTTAGTAGTATATATCACCCCATTGCAAACGGGAAAATAGAGAGGCTCAACCGCTCTCTTAAACAAATGCTAGGCAAGGTAACTGCGAAATACCCGCAGGATTGGGATAGAGTACTCCCAGCGGTAGTGTTCGCTTTTCGGGAAATACCTAACGAACATACTGGATTTGCGCCGTTTGAATTAGCCTTCGGTGCCAAACCAAGAGGACCTATGTCCATATTGAAACAGTTATTGGTTGGAGCTGACATGCCTGAGGATGTTCAAACCTCGTACCAATACGTGGTTAATTTAGGAAAAAATTATTGAAGCATGCCAGATAGCTGTTGAAGCATCAGAAAAAGCTAAACTTAAGGCAAGATTGTTTGTTAATCAAAACAGAAAATTACGCGAATTATGGCCGGGTGATGAGGCTTATGTATTGTTACCCAATAAGGACAATAAATTACTTGTATCTTGGAGAGGACCATATACTGTGCTTGAAAGATTGTCAGATGTTGACTACATTATATTTGTTAAAGGAAAGGAAAAACCTTTCACATCAACATGCTGCAACAATTTCATCTCGTCCTCCACATCTTAAACCAGTCTTTGAGGTTGTCGACTAGCCCATTGATCGTCGCTCTTCCTTAGCTGTCATACAGGAAGAGTTGTCTGAATTACCTGACATTTCTGAACCTCTTTTATCTCTACCTACCTTACTACTTTCGTCTACTGAGAATTGAAGGGATATTCCTATTTCGCCAACTCTTTCATCATATCAGAAAGATCAGATTTATTTGTTACTACAATCGTTTTCTGACGTGCTCACGGATATTCCTGGGCGTACAAATATAATTGAACATGATATTCTTCTTACTGATTTCAGACCAATCAAGCTGAAACCTTATCCTATCCCTATACATTTTCAATCACAAGTACAAGAAGAGATAAGGGATATGATAAAATTAAACATAATTTCTCCTTCTCAATCTCCATACAGTTTTCCTATGGTGCTGATTAAAAAGAAAGTCAAATCCATTCGGATTTGCATTGATTTTAGGCGTTTAAATGCTTTAACAATTTTTGACGCCGAACCTCTGCCTTTTTTAGATTCTCTCTTGGATAGATTATCTATGGTTTCTTTTTTCAGTAAATTTAATTTCTCTAAAGGTTATTGGCAAGTCCCCTTGTCGGACGAGCAAAACCTTATACTGCTTTCGCTACACCTTTGGGATTGTTCCAATTTAATTTTATGTCTTTTGGTCTCGTTAATGCTCCTGCGACTTTTGTTCGTATGATGCGAACAATTTTCTCTAATCGTGATGAGATAATTACCTATATTGATAATATTTGTCTTTTCCATCAATCTTGGGATGAACTTATTCTTGGAATTCAGTCTTTGTTGACTACTCTTTGTCTCCATCACCTTATGGCTAGACCTTCGAAAACTAAAATAGGATTCACAGAAATTTCTTTTCTTGGTCATAAAGTAGGAGGCGGTTTTCTTAAGCCTGAAGATTCCACTATCTCCAGGATCTTGAATCTAGAAATTCCTAAGACAAAACAACAGGTTCGCAGTATTTTGGGTCTTGTGGGATTCTAAAGGAAATTTTTGCCTAATGTTTCAGAAATTACTTCAGTTCTGTCTTCGTTATTAAGAAAGAACTCTCCAAATAAGATTGTTTGGTCACATTCGTGTGATGTATCATTAAATGTGCTGAAGTTGTATTTTTTCAAAATCACCAATTTTAAGATTGCCTGATGCTCAATTTCCTTTTATCCTTAGAGTCGACGCCTCTGGGTCAGGAACTGGGGGTACACTTATGCAAGAATTCGATGATTGTCTACATCCAATTCTGTATGTCAGTCGTAAATTGACACCGACGGAGAAGAGATACCCAATCGTAGAGCGAGAGTTGCTCGCTGTGGTATATTGTTTTTCAAAACTTCAGCGCTACCTCATTGGTGCAAAATTTGTCTTGGAGACAGATCAGAAGGCTTTGTCATATCTGAAAACTGCAAAATTTCGCAATGAGAGGGCTGCCAGAGCATCACTTGCGCTCCCACCCTACGATTATGACATTCGAGCCATCAAGGGCAGTAAAAACGTGGTCGCGGATGTGTTATCACGTTGTGTAAAAGACTCACTGTTACTTAACAACACGGCAAATGCAGGTGCCTTGTGAGGTTACAGCTAACCTATTAACTGACTTCTTCATGTGTTGACCAATGGAACATTGCACTATATATCAACATATTTTGCTGACAATGCTGATGCTGTCAGGAATTTCCATATTTATTCCTGCTATAAAAAGATAGAATATACAAACGCTCTGTGATGAATGCCAACGCTGAGAACTAACTTAAATTTTATCGGAAATGGAAGGAAATCGCTCAATGACTCTTTTGACAGACTCTTTTGACAGGTATTGATCGGTTCACTCAACACCTGATGATGATGAATGCTGATATCGTCAATTTCATGTCGTACCTCATTTTACTCGGCACATTACATTGATGTTTTGTACCTTAGTAACAGTTGTCATATTCGGTTTACGTGCAAAAACACGCACATTCATTGATGGTCTCAGAATAACGTGACATTTGGATATTTTGAATGCAAAATCTTGATTTATTCTATTGTTGGAACTGCGTCTAAAGATTAAGGGACTTAACTCAAGAATGCTTCGCATAGTCAAAGGGACATTACTACAAAAATCCTATCATACCTTTTATTTTTTCTATCCGGTTGGACATGAACTTTGTGCTTCTTTATAAATATTTTCGCTTGACTTTAGTTGTTTATTGTTCCACTAGTGTGTATATTAATATCACATTATCACTTGTAATACAGTGCTTTAGTTAGCTGTTAATAAGTTTTACTTCGCGGGATAAGATTCGTTCGTTGACCCAATGCATTACTACACTCACACTAATTACTGAGTGAGCATTTTGAGGGTTCTCAATACTATTTTCTATTTGTACCATACATCAGCGTATTCTTACCTGATTGCACACACAACTTCGTTAGGTGCAAAATAACATTTTTTTATTGGCACCACAATACACTTTTTCTGACAAGTACTTAAGATGTACATATGACTAATCTTTTAGCGTACGATGTTGCATTCATTCACTTGACTAATATGATTGTCTGCCTCATTTTATCTATTTACACAGTTACAAATATGTTTATGCTTGGCATTTTTTGCTGTTGATCATGAATTAATTAATTGACAACTGATACTGGACTTGAATGGAAGGCGTTATTTGGACGGTGTGAGGTATGTGAGTGCATGTATTGCTGCCATCATTTTTTAATATGTTGAGTAGTATTAGTTATAGCGACCCAACATGGCCGTTAAAAAGGAATTTGTCCGAAGTAGACATTGGCTTTGGTATTAACCATGGATCATACTTTTAGTGTTAAATTGCCTACCCTATGGCAGAAACTTGGGTGCTATACTAGTTCTTACTTATAGTAAAATTTGATGTTACCATATTTCACTCTGGTGATGTTATACTCACACCACGGAAATAATGAAAACTTTGTTTCCATTATTTTGCGGTGGGGGGGGAGTAATGTTATGATTAAAATTCATAACGATTGTGTCTATATAATAGGTAGCTCTACTATGCTCCTTTTTTGTTTATTTTATGTGGGGTCACTTATTAATACGGGTAGTGACGTCATGCCGATATGGTTGGCTGGCTCACTTGAAACTAGAGAAGCAGAAGTGAGCGCCTTCTACCAGTGTGTGTCATGGCGAGTGGACGCATGTGTTTGAGCTGCGGAATTTATATATATTAAAAGGTTATAAAAGAAAAGGACAGCGTTGCTCACATGAACGGACTTAAAGTTATATCGACGACTGCATATAATAAGCCATTTGTATATTGACTTGATCTGTATTCAGTTTGTAGCAGCGTGAATTGTTGAATAAAATGTATATCGTCCACTTCGTCCATTGTGGCTCAAATAATGCTGAGTGATGTTGGCTTGTTGCGGTGTCTTATACGTTTACTACCCTAGACGTGATCTTGGCCACAGAAACCATCCTGTCACTAAATATTAACATTAACAATCTAAAAAACTCGTAACACTTTCATTGTTGACACAAGGTGCTATCGCTCGATCGACAGAAAGAAAGCCAGATTGTCTGTCTAAGAAATCCGTCTGGGAGATGTACGTAAACACCGGTGATAATGAGGTAATACTTACGCAGGGCCATTTCTGTATCAATAACACAGATAACCCGTGTGGGGAGAATATGGTTGGAAAGGTATTAGCCGGGAAATAAGTTCACAGATGTGTTTGTGAGTTTGTACAAATGCAATCGGAAGTATTGTGGCCTTATTTTGAAAAAGGATAGGTCATAAGTTTAAATTTTAAAAGGATAATTTTAAACACGCGGGGAGAGGATTAGCTAATACCATGGCACACCCAGTTCCCAACTTATGATTGGTTTGATTTGAGAACAGGAATAAACAATGGTTCTCATTGGCAAGTTTGTCTAAAATACCATATGGGACAGGAGTGGAAGTGAGATATATAATCCAACAAAGTCGGAGACACAATGCAGACTGCATTTTCAACAACGTCAAGTAACAAATCCCAGTAGTCAGAGAGAAGAATCGAAAAAAGAATTCCAAAATTAAAAGTGACAGATCGAAGAATTTGATCGTCTTTATAACTTAAAAGAGAACCCGCAATTTTAAATACAAAGACTGGAAACTTAATGAATCAGAAGCAAAAGTCATAAGAGGGATTCTGAAACTACCCCAGACCAAAGGTTCGAAGCATATA